>VWZS01007271.1:8443213-8590433 GCA_013397075.1 Rhabdornis inornatus
GGGGGGGTGGTTTGCCTTGTGGAGTTTTTTGTTTGGTTTGTTGGTGTTTTTTTTCCCTTTTCAAATTTTGTCCATATCAAATCTTAACCAAGATACACAGGATACTGGTCTGAGCCTTCTGTTTACAGCTATAAGCTGTGTGGTCTACTCAGGAAACCTTATAGCAAAATATATGTCAGAACCTATAAAAATTTCTTTGCTTTTTGCATGAGGAAAAAACTCTGAATAGAGTGAGTAATCACATATGGATTTTTCATGGAATAGTTTTATGTCACATGATAGTAAAACACACTTAAGGAACATCAGGACATGGAAAAAAATGAAAAATCATGACATCATACAGCTTAAAGAAATGTATATGTATTACTCGGTTTTCATTTTTTGGCCCACAGTTTTTGCTGTTTTACAAAAAATTCTTATGTGTACTTGTGTAAATGTAACTGGATTGTAATCAATAGAATTATCCACCAACAAGAACGATTTATATTAGCCAGAGGCAGGGATTCCCATTCATTAAATCTGTGGAGGACAAGCCTTTATCTATTTCCGTAGATGCAGCCTGGAGCGTCCAACATGTCATGGATTAGATAAATTGGGCTTGACATGCCTCTGTTTCTGGAAAATAGGACAAAAATTTCTTTTGTCCTTTGTGTCTTGTCTGCAAAAGCAGTAGTGCTTTTGCCCCACCTATAGAGAATGACAGGAGATAATTTTACTTGCTTGAAAAACTTTTTATAAATTATAGGCATATTTTATGTAGAGATTTGAAAAACAGACCTGCCAGCATTTTCTCAAGTGTGAAGAGAAGGACAGTCAACCTAATAACTGCCACATATTCCAGCTCTCAAAACATTCACCTAAATCAGCTCCATCAGGTGCAAGCTTGCCAGAATTGAAGTTTTCATAGCCCCTTTTTATAAATAGCCATTTTGTTAGAACTTCTCCACTGTAAAAGAATGTATTCACTTCCCCAGAAAAACACTAGCCCTGAGGTCAAGGGATTTTTGTGGACTGCTGGAAACAGAGCTAAATTCCTTCGTGAAGTGAATACACATTTACACAGATCTAAACTGCTCCAAAATGGTATCATTGTGCAAGTCTTCCCAGTTAGTTAACAGCCCAACTATTGGGACATTCCCCTGAGGCGCTGAGGACTTACAACGCAGTCTTCAATATGGACCTCTGATTAAAATACATACCTTGATTTCTTTCAATTTTTGAAACTTTAAAAGAATTTGTTTCTACATTATGTGTGGAAGTGTATCTTCCATGTAGATCTAAAGAGAAGATAAATTCTGACAGAGCTTTGCAACACACAAAAAGTTGAATTTTTGCAGTTTTCTCATCCACAAGCAATCTCTTCTTGAAGCAAAGCATCAGCCAAATTAGCACAGAAGAATAAATTATCTGTAACTTTGTAATTGCAGTGGCATGTGCAAACCCACAGCCTGATTCGAGGATTATTAAAACATGGTTTCAGACTGGTCCTTTATGACAGGGAATAAAAAGGTTTATAAGAGTGAATTCAATATAGTCTGTTTTGTTGTGGTTTTGCTGATGCAGGAGGGTTATGGCTGGGATCTGTTAGTGAGAATGAAGGTACCCTGCTTGGGCAGTAGAGTCAGTCCTTTGGAGTTTGTACTTCTTTATTTATTGATTTATTTATTTATTTTATTTTTTTTTATTGTAGCTGTGCATGTAGAAGCACAATTACACAGTTTTTTGATGGAAATAAGGACATTTACTCACCAACATATCCTGTGAATTAACAGCTAGTTCTGTGTTAACTGTGCTCCAGCATATCATATGACACATTTATCTCTGTTTAAAAAAGGAGAAAAAAAAAGGTAAAATCAGTTGAACTGCACAAGAGCAACATGTAATTCCACTAAATAATATTTGGCAAAGATGTAATTTCTATATGCAATAGAGTTACACAATTACTACTATTTAAGTACGCTATAACATGTGCTATTTAAGCTTTATTAAAATTAAATCTGTGACTGGATACAGAATTTCCAGAAGACAACAGTTTAATTGATTCTGGCTGAGGTTCAAATTTCTCCCATTTGTTTCCGACATCCCATTGCTTTATTTCCAGTCTTGTTTTGCCTTCTGCCGTCTTACTTCCCCTTCTTTCGCTTCCACTTTTCCCTCTCCCAAACTGGATGTGAACTCCTTGCCCTCAGCATTGTCTTCAGGATTTTGTGCTCTATCAGCAGCAGCTCTCCTTTCATGGTTCCCATGCTGAACTCAAAGCTCTGTCCTGTAGAGCAGAACTGCTGATCATTTGCATCCCTAGCTTTTTTCAGACAGATGAAGAATGGCTGACCGGTTTATCAGGACAGCAAAAAGGTTCCTAGCAAGTCAGGAGTGATCTGCAAATTCCTGGTGAATTCCTCATCTCTTCATGCTGGAAGGCTGCTGTGTTGTTAGTGGTCACGCTTTTGTCTTGTGTGAGTGCTCAACTTGAACCTGAACTTTTTGGCAGTGGGGCAAGAAAGCAACATGTGGTGGCACAGCTCCATTAAGATGTAAGCTGATCTCTGTTGCTTAATGCTGAGGGGAGTGACTCTAATCTAATCTTCAAGTACTCGGGTACTTAGCAGAAGATAGGGATATTTTTCTCTCTCCAGGACAACAACTGACTTTTTTTTTTTTTAATTGCCTGCTGATGAAAATCCAGAATATAGTCATGGCTGACACAGTGCATGTGTGATTTGAGATGGCATAAAATTCTGTCCTAGAAAGGTTCAAACTTAACAGTTGACTAAATATTTTATCCCTCTCTTCTCCTGTGTCTGTAGGGGCAACAAACTGCCAAGCACTGTCTGCTTTTTCTTTGCTTCTCAGTACAAAGCATGGGTTGCCTGCTAGGAAAACTTCCGTTTTGCATCAGCTTCTTTTTCCAGAAACTCTTGGTCACAGAGCCTCAGGGTCTTGCTTTTTGCACGAACAGCTGTATCTCCTGAGGACTGAACTTTGTTTTGTTTCAATAAAGTATAGTAGAAATTTTATGAAAAGTAATGGGTTGGAGTTTAGACACAATTGGGCCATGTGATCTAATAGGCTCTTTTTCTGGCTTTGCATACAGAGTAAGATGTTTACTGTTTTGGTTTAGTTTTCTTTAAGAACTTCAGGTATTTCATTCAGAGTGGGAGTTGAGATACTTCATTGCTAGAAAAAGTTCCTGAGCCAAATAACTTGAAATGTTTTTAATTTAGGAATACATACATACAGGAAAAATGGTGATATGATCAATATTTTTTCATAACAAGTATCTTTCAAACCACCATGAACTGAAAAGTTCTTTATGTTCTGTAAAACATACTTCTATCTACTATCTACTTTCCATAAGTAAATCCTGTGCTTTTGGTTCCATTCTAATTTTTCAACTTATTCTTTTGTCTACCTATGAAAGATCATAAACCTAATCGCTTTAAACATGTATGTGTTGGGAGGGGGTTTGTGAATCAAAACTTTTGAGACTGTGGTAGTTCCTGATGTATTGTGCAAGCATTTGTGCCATTATGCATGGAAAGAAAAATAAAAAGTGTGATTTTATTTCAGTAAGTATGTGTTTTTGTCACATGCATACACATAGGCAGGCAACTCTGAGGTTTATTCAGGAGGGAATCGTGGTCCAGGCTATGCGGTGCTGGCATAGCTTGATAGAGGTATTTTCATGTCAGTTGTTGTGTGCTACCTGTAAGACCAACAGCCAAGTGCAGCTGTAAAGCTATAGACTTTCTGTCACTTTTTTTCTCAATGCACCTCTCTCCTTCCTTCCCTTCCACTCCCTCTGTGCAGCTAGCTTTGACTTTGCTCTTTTGGCTTGGATTCTGCCATTCTCCTCGTAACTTCATCACTTTCTGCAGTTATCTACCTGTTGTTCAGTGAAGCAACAGAGGTTTGACATCTAGCAGTAGAGTGAAGTGATACCCTGGAAACATGCAGTAATTTGTCATTAAGTTCCACTTACTTTGTATTATGCAGTTACAAATGTGTAAAAACACTTTCCAGTGAATTATTAATGCTAAATGGAATTATTAGTGCTAAATAGAGGATGCATCACCACACAGAACTATCTTCATGGAGTTTACTCATGGAGTGTGTCCATTTCATGACAATAGTTACATATTCATCATTCCCTAAGCATGCTTTTGAAAAATAGCACTTTTAAAGCTGATAATATATTCATCATATTCAATATATTCATAAAAATGAAAAACTCTTTGAAAATCTGTTTGCAATACAGTGTTCTGATTAACAGCCCTTGGAAATTTGCGCTCATTATACCATAAACATGACCTTTATAAAACCATCAGACAAATCCAACTGCAGAATATGCCAGGTCAAAGACTTTTTTAAATGTCAAAAAGTGTAAAGGTTTAAAATTAATATGATTTTTATAATACTTGGCTGATGCTTGTATTTTTGCTTAGCTTATTTATTTATGGTGGAGGTTTTTTGAATCTTTGTGGTTAGGATCTACCAGGAGACTGTGACCTCAGGGGAGCGTGCTTTGGGATGCATCTTAATGACCTTCAACAGTTTCTTCCTTATGTTTCAATGTTTAGATCCAGTTAGTTTGTAAACACATTTTTGCTGGACATGATCTGATAAGATCTAGTATCTCTCCAGTAAAGGCTACAAACCATATACTGACCCACTGGTTAGGAGACATCCACAATATGTCAGTAAATAATGGTGCAGTCAGTTCAACACTGTCACAAAATATGTTTGTAGGCTGAAAGGTGTTGAGAAGCACTATGCGTGCAGTTTTGGGGAAATTCACATTTGTAACACTGTGCCCTTCCTCTAACTTCATTGGGCTGTAGTGCTCCTCTGAAAACACCCATGGTTGCCACCTTAGCTTAAGTCTGCAAGTAAATCTTTCTGCTGCAGGCTCACATTAGAGTAGCTGCTTTATGTGGGAATAACTAGCCAAGATCATCATGAAACTAAAAGGGAAACCTTTTTTTATACAGAACCACAGAATGAGTCAGGTTAGAAGGGAACACAGTGAGTCATCTGGTCTAGGATGGCCCTACTTAAGCAGAGTCATCCTAGAGCATATGGCACAGGACTGCATCCAGGTGCTCCTTGAGTATCTCTGGTGAGGGAGACTTCACAAATTCTGAAAAATCTCTTCCACTGGTCAGTCACCCACATAGTAAAGAAGTTCTTCCTCATGTTCTGGAATTTTCTGTGCATCAGCTTCTGCCCATTGCCTCTTGTCATATTACTTGGCACTACTGAGCAGAACCCAGCTTCATCCTATTGACACCCTCCCTTCCAACACATTGATGAGGTCCCTTCTCAGCATCTTTTCTGCCCTGACATTACTGTGTGGTGGTAGAAATGTCTCTGTACATTTCTAGCTCACTCTGTGCAAGATAGGCTTTTCTCTTCCTTGGATTCGCTTTCTTAGCAAAGAAAGTACAAAGTATTATAAAACATGAGCAGTGTTGGAGGAAACTGTAAAATAGAGCTGGGGATACATAGTTTGCCAAATGAAAATAGAATCATTAGTGCAGATGTAGACTCATTGGTGAACTCCCCTCTAGCGTTTATGGCACTGAAGGAAGAAGAAGTTTTGACATTGCTGTGAGATCATTCAAATCTAAGTGAAAGCACATTCAGTTTGCTATTGGCCTACAACCGGGAGAGGATATTACAGTGCTCAGAGCACTAAATCTGGGGACCTAGAGGTCAGGCTCTCTGTCTGCCACAGATTCCTCTGTAAGCTTTGAGAAGACTTTTCTGTCTGTCTTCTGTCCTAGGTTCCTAGCTGAAAAATTGGGATAATCTCTTGCCAGTAGAAGAATCCAGAGAATTAACTCTGGAATTCCATAGAGAAAAAAGTAAGGCTGCTGGCTATTTAATATTTGATTTTTTTGGTAAGGCAAATAGAAATTGAAAGCTCCTGCATTTTCAAGAGGGAGGAGAGCTGAGGTTCATGAGCATTCTAGTTTGTCTTCTCCAAAGTCATGGCTTTCAGTCTTGGGCTTTCTGATTCTCTGGTAGTTGGCATGGTTGGTATTTGGTATGGGCAGCTGGTAATAAGCATGCTGACCAAATTGGAAAATTTCTAGTTGTTTCCTTATCCTAGAAACAGGCAGAACTTTACAGAAAGTGGAATGTTCATTTTGGATCCTTTAACTTTCAGTAATACAACAGTTTCCAATAGGAAAAAAAAAAGAAATCCAAATTGTCTGACCAACTGCAATAAAAGCCCAAAGGACTCTGAAGAGCTCAATAAGATAGGCCATGTTGCTAAAATAAAAAGCTAAGTCTCTGCCCTTGTGCAATTTAAAATCCATATAAGATGTGGCCCATACTAAGTTAGACAAATTCCTTGCTTGACAGTGTTAAATACTGAAGTTCAGATCGTGGTTTTTCAGTAACTGTTATGTAAAAAAACCAAAACTAAACACACCAGTATTTTATTCAGTAGAGTGTTTCCTGGGATCCACAGCATATTTTGGATATGGGGCAAAAGAGGTGATACTTTGTGGGCTTAACGAGGGCTCTGACATTAATTAGCTCTGTGGCCTGAGTTGGGTAAGATCTGCACAATGCTCAGCACTTCAATGCCATTCAGTCAGACTGAGCTTCATTGTCTATAAGGTGGGCCCACCTTCCTGTAATGCAGATGATAAAAGGAATAGGAGGCAAAAGGGTAGCAGAAACCTGAGCTTGTTTAGCAAAGTAAAGGAAATAATGACAGGAGATAATGGGTATCAGAGTATGCATGCAAATTTGTCTCTGCATTTTCCCAGTCCAGCATCATAATAGTAGTTTCACAGGTTTCTGTATAATGAAAAGAGAAATTTACTTCTCTGTACACCTAGAGGAGTACATTTCCCAATCAAAATTCTTGGGACATATGATCTTATATTTTTCAAAATGTTGGTATGCGTGAAAGAAAATACTTAAAAAAACACTATATGATGCATAGCTGCAGGCTTCTAAAACTAATAATAATAAATAGAATTCTTTTTCTAAACTAGTTCACTTTGCAGGAACCAGAGAATAAATATTTTCTCTAGAAAAAATAATACTTTGAATAGCAGCAAATGACCAGAGTTGATTCAAACTTTCCAGGTGAACAGTGTATGCGCTGAAAAACGCTCTCTATAAATAAACAGTGGGTACTGATTTGTGCCAATCTGGAAAAATAAAGGAAGGGAAGAAAATATTTTTGTAATGACTCATTTTGAATTGTTTGGATCTGGATGTTTGAAATTTACCAATATTTAAATAATAAAAGCAATTAAGTATCTAACTAGGAACTATAGAATTTCATTTTAGGTGAAAGAAGAGTTTCAGCTGACACAATGGTGGGGTTTTTCCCCCCTAATTGTCTCTATTTTTTTTGGTTTGGCTAGTGAACTGAAAAATCAATTACTCACAGATCTCCACAGCTGAGACAGTATTGCATTCACTCTCTTCAAAGTGAGTAACCACTGCTAGCGTTACTAACAGCAAAACCTGTGAAAGGAAAGCCTGTATGGCCACACGGTGTACTTGATCCTCAAGCTGTTTCAGGAGAGCCAGCAGGATCGAGGCTGGTGTGGTTGGAGTCCCATTTTTGAAGGCTCTTCTTTTCAAGTGGGCTTCAAATATTTAATACAGTTGTTTTTTTCTTTCTTTTCTGGACCTAAGAGTGATTATATGTAAAAGTGCTACATTTAGATGTGGCTCTTGTATTTTTAAAAAGTTTTTTTGAGATTATTAAATAATGAAAGCACACTCCAAAAAGAGTCTTTGAACAATACAGAAGTCAAAAGCACTTTAGAATTCTCATTTCCCCTTCTAAAAGAAATAAATTTTAAAGAATAATCAAGCCACTCAAAACTATAAAAAACCCTTTCAAGAAGCTGAGTTCTAAGACTATAAATGGTCAGAAAATAGATTTTCTGAGCAATAAATTCTCCATTCACGTGCTTTGTTTACACCTAATCTCCTTTCAGTTCATATGTAATAATATGTAAATTATAAAAAATGACTATTAAAAATCAAAAGTTTATATCTTTATATACATAAAAGATACAGGTTGCATGTTAGCTAACTTTGTGTATGCCGAGTTCATATTTTAGCCACTTTATTATAATAACTACAAATAAGTAGTTTGGTGATTAAATGAGGCTCATTTTTCTGTGCTGAGTTGGATCACTGGTATGACTTATTATGGAACTGAATTTACCTTTAAAGGGACCATTCAACAGTTTTTGAGAAAAGTATCTGTTGTAAAAATGAAGATTACCGTACAGTGATAAAAAGGAGTACCCTAGTGACTATGGTCCATGATAAATTATATTAACTAATTCCTAAAAGCCACATCTACAATTTGTGTCATATTTTCTCTGTTAGATCCCAGAGAAGTTTATTCTTTTGTTTTTGGATGTCTTAAAACTTCCTGTTTTATCAGATTCCCTGAAAATATTAATGTGATACCTGATATTTTAGATCATGAAATAACATTGTTCACCATGGATAGCCTGCTGTTCTTAAATGCCGGTGTCTTTATTGACTTTTTGAAAAAAATCCCTCCAAATATACCTTTTCTTTGGCCCACTGGCAAACTTAATTCATAATAAATTAAAAATTCTAGCTAATATTGAGTTATCCAAATGTAAGCTTATTAAAATTTATAAACTAGACCATGAGCTCCCCACATATCCTTTCTCTTTTATACATTAAGATAGCCTGAGTCAGTTTTCTTGAAAATTTTCTATGAAAATTCCTCTTTTGGCTCCAGCTCTCTAGGGTATATTTTAATGCTTACTGCCTGTGTGCTGTTAGATATTAGGATCCTATATGAAATATATTAATGATAGCTTTTGAGGTTCTTTTAAAGCCTCCTAGAAGTCAGCTTTTCAGTTGGAAATGTGTGGTACTTTCCAGGCTTCTCCACTGAGTCATGCAAGCCGAAAGGGTCTCTGAACTTTTGCCAAGGCAAATGCATGTATTTTTAAGACAAGTTATCATGGAAATATTAAGAGCAGAGTGAGATGGGTTGTAAAACATGGAAATATCCATATCTTAGAGAAACCACTTCATGATCCTTTGTGAAAACCAACTCAGACTCTAGGAAGGAAGAGAAAGGGTACATCAGTTTGGTGTCTTTGTTGTATTCAAAATAGCCATGCACATGGACAGAAGGAAAAAATCGCAAAGTAATGAAAGAATGAAAATAAAATTCTGCAGAGATTTGCTTTTTCACTCAGTGTTTATGGTGATGTTAGTGATGGATGAACTGCAAAAGATTTAGATTAATGGGGTATTAGTTTAGAGTTTCTGCCCAGTTTACATACCTCGAAGTTTCAAATGCATTGCAAAAAATTATCTACATTTTTGTGTCTGCAAAAGCTGAGCTAGGTTGTTCCTTAGGAGAGACTATTTGATAATGCATCTTGTGATTCTTTTTCTGGAAACTAGATCTGCAGTTACGTTTAAACTTGAAGGATAGGGAATGAGGGTGCGCATGACTGAAGACTATGCAGAGAAAGATGTAATGTAACTTTCTCTATAGCCAAGTCACAAAGTATAACAATGGGTGGTTGCGAAATTGTTGAGCTGTTTGTTAGGGCACCTGAAGAATGAGGATCTTAGCCTGCTTGAAAAACATTAAGGAAACTTGCTATTTATTATCCTGTATTAAAAATCACCCTGCTTTATGATGTCTATTTACTCTAGGGCTACTTTGTTTGTTTTCCTTTGTGCATATTCAGTCTTTATGTTTCTTTTAATCCAGGTTTTAGGGTCAGTACTTACAGCTGTTTATAGTCTTTACCTAACACCAATCCAAGGAAAGTTTTGGGTTAACTGGGCACAAAAATTTACATGGGAAGCCTTCTCTTCAGTCAGTGCTATTTCATTGAAAGCAAAATTTCCTTCAGAAAGTGTTAACTTTTTATAAAGAATTTTCACCAAAAAAAATTGTTAAGATAAAACTTTAGCATTTTTAATGACACATGGTTCCTTTTTTTTTTTTAAGAATGATTTTCATTTTAAAATCTATTTTCAGTTCCATAGTGAAATATGGTCTCTAATGTCAAATTGGTGTAGAGGGGAAGCAGGGGAAAGAAGGTCTGACACCAGTATTTGTTCCCATTAATTCTCAAAACAAATAAAATTGTCAATTCCTTATGGAATGGACAGTTTGAGGCACAACGGGCAGGAATCATCTCTTCATCTGTTTCTGTCATATTCCCTTGGTTCGGGCAAGAAAGGTCTTGTGCTGATGAAGTTCACGTCACCAGTGGTTTCAGAAGGAGAACCCACTTGACTGGGCTGTGTCACCAAGATCATGACCCTCATGTTGCACACGTGGCTTTGTAGTACATGGGCTGTCTGTGCCCATAGCATGGTGGTATACTGCAAACCAGATTAGCCAGTGATAGGGCAAAATGTCTGGTCCCAGCTGGAGACATAGAACTGTATCCCTGTACAAAAATGCACTGTTCGACGTTGGAGGAGTTCTCAAAAACAGTTTCAATGTGATAGAAGAAGGGGAGAAGGTTTATTGCAAGCTTTTCCCTGAACTTACATGCTCACACTTACTTTGGATGTATAGCCAGTGCCTCTGTCCAAGAGATTATCTTGCCTGTGTGATTTAAATTGTCTGAAAATTGAAGAGGCAAATTATTACTTCAAACTTGGTTAAAATGCTGAGCCAATTAGGCTTTTAAGTTGTATTATTCTTGGTCTCCCAACAAAGAAAATTGAGGTAACAACACTGACGTGAATTTCTCAAATGTCTGGATATTCATCTCTCATTTAGAATCTGACTCTCCTCCTCTTTAGAAAGACATGAGACTCTAACATCACTAACTTGTAAGACTGAAATTAGAAAATACATTTTATCCTTTCATTTTAAGTAATTGTAGCATGCTCCTCATAAAGACAAGGTTATCTATGTGAACTTCAGGTAATAATAATAATAATACTGAGCATCAAGCACAGGATATGGACAAAACCTATCAGTGTTGTGGGATTTTATCCTAGTTTTATTCGTCAGTGTTATCCAAACCTTGCTGGTAGAAAGCTTGTAAAAAGGCTGACATTAAACCTTCACCCTCACTGTGTGTTGATCAGCAGTGCTGTATCTGCTCAGGGAATGCTATGGAAGTCTTTGTGGAGAAACTTATCCTACACAATACCAAAACCATCATAAGCAAATTTTGTGATTCTTCACTGTAATCCAATGTTCCAACAATACTTGGAATTTATCTGTGTGCGCTCTTAAAGAACTCTTCCCAGTGGGCTTCTACCCCTCTCCATCCCTCTCCTAATAGTTTAGGTGTGAAATAGTTAACACTGGCATTCTCAAAGGTTGTCTAAGTTAAGCTGAGTCACAAAAATGGTTGCCATTGCTTCAGTTTTTCTGTTGCAGTTTCGAGACTACAACTCTGTGCATGTTAAATGGAAAGAGAAGTTAATTTTTACAGCCATAAACATTCGAGAATTTTTTCAAGCAAAGGCTCAGATTTCATGATGCCTCTCACATGCTCCATCATTTAGGGACATGTCTGACACTATTGAAAAAACAGAGAGCAGCTGTGCTCCTGAACATACTAATTTTCTGTGCCACTGTAGCCAGGACTGTGGTAGATTTTAAACTCTCTTCCAGAGGCTCTGAGTCCCAGCCAAGGTCCTGCAGAGCTGGCTGGATTTTTCCATTTAAAGCTTGTTCTCGTCCCCAGATGGCTTTGCAACACACTGGCTGGCAGCAGCAGGTGCGTGAGTGCCGAGTCATGCCACAGGAAAGGATCACAAAATAGAAATATTTCATCCTCTGTGGCTTGGTATCGTAGATGAGTTTGGGACAACAGTGCTTTCACTCAAGGTAATCCGAATCTGTGAAGCTCTTCTCCATAGCACTGAGATAATACACTTAACACTGTGTTCCCAAGCACAGGTGGCATTTCTCAGTCCAGTTTACATTTGTATTTGTGAGTTACAGAATGTTTGATTAGCCTCAAATTATTTGCTATTGCCAGGCAAATGCTCACCTTGAAATTTCTGTGTGATTCTGTACAATCTCAGGTGCAATCTGTATTATTTTTTGTAGGAGTGACTTCTTCCTTTCATCATGTGTGAATATATTATAAAAGTAAAGCTAAGTATTTCCAGCATTTTAAAAAGTACCTTTATGGGTCTTTCCTATTCCAAGGTAGTATGATTGGCATGTTCAACACTACCTTGTCATCATTCTGACCTGTTAGATTTTTTTTACAGTGTTTTTGTAATAATGTCATGGGAATGTAGCAATTGCCAAAGCAGTGGCAATCAAATATTTGATAATTCTATGCTGCTTGGGCTCTGCTTTTCTGTTGCCTACATCCTCAGCTGCTGCTTTCAAAGACTTGCTTATACATTTAGCATTGAGGTACAATGTAGAAACTGCCTCAAAGATGTCAGTTATTCTTGGGTATAAAACTATCACAAGATTGCAGTGGCCCCTAATCCACTACCTTTCATTTACTAGTGATTCTTAGATTCTTCACAGAGGAGTGGAAAGTTGGCAAAAAATACAGTCTTCAAATTTGGCTTCAGCTGATTTTGTACCTAGAAGCACAACTTGGATTACCTTTTACAACTGGTTAATTAAGTCCTGTGGTTTTAGCCCTCAACTAGACGGGGTAACATGACAAACCTTGTTAGCAGATTTGCTGGCCAAATATGGAGCAGTTTCATATATCATTCTGACTACTTTATATTTGTGCTCTTAAAGGATGTATGCAACTTGTCTAATGAAATGTCTGTATGTATGAGAGGAAAAAAGAAACAGATTTTGGATATCTCCCTCTGTTGATCTGTCTGCCTGTGTCTCTGTTCAGTGAGTAGGGTAAAACTCCCCTTTCATTTTTTTCAATGTTTCTTGGACTCTTACCAGCAGGTTTTTACAGTCTGTTGCCTGCCTCTCAGATTAGAAGAACACTGGCATATTTTAACAGTTTCCTAGGATCCAAATAGTCTTTAATTAACAGGGAATTGATGTTTTGGAGTGCACCCAATATGGGAGACACTGAAAGCAGAGAATAAACTTGGATCCTTCCAGCTTGTAGATGGCTGTGGGCAGGGTCAAACAAATAAGCAAAATAGGGTCCACTGCAAACAGGTAGTGCCTTATTGGTATGCAAGGGGAATTCTTCATTTGCATTACGTTCCCACAGAGCTGGTTGTTAGCCAGGAGGAGCTTCCTGCTGCACAGAGTCTAAATCAGCTCCACCCCTTGCAAAGAGCAGAAAGTGTTCATCAGTACCTTCCCAAAACCAGAATTCCAGTGGCTCCTGAAACTATTATTTTTAGTTTCGTATTGATCAGCTGTTGAGGCAGCAAGGTATGTTGTGTTTGTGAGGTTTAGGTTGAAACAGAAGCTGTTGGCTCCATGAGTGAGCATTTAATTAAAGACATCAGAAGTCCTCAAATAACATGACTTTTGCTGAGCTGAATAGCAAGTTGTTCTTTATCGTTTTGAGTAATCTGCCTTTGTAGGGTTGAGCAACAGGGTAGGGATGAAACACTGAAATTATAGGAGAATGAGACTAGCTGAAGCTTTCAAGGGAAGTTAAACATATGCTGAACTGTAGTTCCAGATTGTCCATGGAAATAAATGGTTTATAAGGTAATTCTAATCACGATAGACTGAAACCTGAAGCAATTGCTGGCAAAGAATTATAACCAGCTCAGTCATTGAGTTAGCTGTGCTTTTTTTTCCAGTAATGCAGTAATTTTCGGACAAGTCAAAATGCATGCTTGATCCAACATTATCTTTTTATTGTTGCTGTGTATGTGTGCGTGTGTGCGTGTGTGTGTGTGCTGGCTTTTATCCTCCCCCCCTGCACTTGCTGAATGCCTTCTGTCTCTTTGTACGTGTAGGTGGTACATGCCAGAGCCCTGCTCTTCCAGCCCTTGTGCGTCCTCCTGCACCACCCTTGCAGCCGTCACTGGATATTAAGCCGTTCCTCCCATTTCCTCTGGACACTGCTGCAGCAGTGAATCTCTTCCCCAACTTCAATGCAGTAAGTACACTCCCAACAGTTACACTGAGCCAGAGATTCCGTGGAAGACTCAAGAGGGCACAAAGCAGAATTTTATGTACTCCATTAAACCTAGAATATCCTCTCCCTTACTGAGGGCCAAATAGCTCTTGTAGACATGCTGATTGGCTCCAAATTGAAGCCTACCTGAGTGTTAGTCAGAAGAAATGTAGAAGGAAAAAAATTATATGATCCTGAGTGACATGCAATAAAGTTTCAGGCCATATTCAGTCCCAGGGCTTGTGAATTTCCCACAGTAATTTAGGACGTGCAGAGCTTCACTAACTTACAGTTCACTGCCACTGTCAGAGAGGGAAAGTTTCAGAGCAATGGGATTCTACATCCCATCTCCAACACACTTCCTGAGAAATACTAAAAATTTACAGAGCCTAAAGAAGAAAACTCTGTGGGGGCAAATAAAGTAAGAATGAGAACAGTGTTAGCTGCTGTATGAGCTATTCAATAGCAAAGAATCCAGGGTATTTTTTTCAGGTTAAGATGTGTTATTTCTCATGTCTTAGATTTAAACTAGGATAGATTTCTCCCTCTTTTTGTTTTTTAGTCATGATATGCATGATTATAGAAATCCCATTCCTTTTTAGTATTTTAGTTATTTTACTGACATATGTCATCAACGTTCCAATTTTCCAGTTTCAGGCTGAGATAATTAATGCTCTTAAAAAAAAAAGGTCTACATTGGTTTTATGTTAATTTTGACTTTATAGAATTATGCCCCTTTTCAATTACTTTTGGATGCTCTTTTCTTTATTTATATATACTCAATTTACAAAAAACCCTCTTAAGAATTTGTGCGCTTACCTACTTTGCGAGACACAGAGGGGGTGGAATTTTCCATTCTGAAACAATTCTAATTCACATGCAGAAATCTTAATTAAAATAATAAGAATAATAAAATAACATGAAGAACATGCATTCTAGAAACAATTTATAGCAATCAATAGCCAACTTCTGTAATTAAATGTTTATTTTTTTACCTTTCATAGATGTTCATTTTGCTTTAAAGTAATTAAAATAAGCTAATTGTCAAAACTATTTATACAATCTTAAATTCAAGAAATTCACAGCATTAACAGAGAAACTACAAGCTGCAAGTCTTAAAATGCACAGAAACAATATGTCAATGCACTACTATGACAAGTAAACTTCTTTAAATTTAAAAAGTGTGTTTGTGCGCTGCAAGATTTTAAAATGTGCTGGGTTTAACCAAGCTACTGAAAACCCATAATGAAATGGGGTAGAACTTTAGGCTTTTTAGTGTGCTTTAGAGTTGAGGTCTTTTAACCAAATGTGCCTTGTGATCACTGTTTATAGTCAATACAAAAAGCCAGCTGCATTTTAAAAATATATCTATTAGAATTTCTTGTATTTTTTTTCTCAGGATTCTCCATGGTTCAGAGTCCTCAGATTGTTTGGCTAATTGTTTAATTATGCAACTGAAATGGAATTTTAATTATGAATGTTAAGAACTGTTAATCCTGTGTTACTCTATAAATTTCCAGTTTCTTTCTTCTTACACAGACTGCTTTGCTACTATAATTATTTTGAGGGAGGGGTGGATAAGTCATGCTCATATTAATTTGGAAGTAAGAAAGTAAAAATAAACTCATATCAAAACCATGTTATTCCTGAACATTATCTTAGTAGCATATAATTTGGTAAGAGCACTGGTAAAGTGAGCCTACTTTTCAGGAGTGAGACTTGAAGCCCTTTTTAACAGCAGTCTGAAGTCTGTTCCCATGCAAAATATTGCTTCCTGTGATGTGTGGCCATCTGCCAAGTCCACCTTTGGCAGATATGTCAGTCCTGAGTGTGAGGATGCTGTCATCAGAGCTGCTGTCACCTGCCTTGCTGCTCATAGTTTATGCCTTGCAAAGTGACCTCTGCCTTCTCATCATGTGTGCTGACATGCAGCATCATCCTCCGTGTTCCCATTTTCTTTGTGAGCAGCACATTATTGAACGCTGCTATGTTTAGCTCATATGCCAGGGATGGTTAGCAGCAACCTCCAAATGTATAGACTAGCTAAGTAGTTTTGCTTCGTTCCAGAAATTCTCTCCAAAGCCAACAAAACTTTTGGGAACATATCAGCTGCTGACCGTTATCAGCCCCAAGAAGAAGGCAACCCACACATCATGTTAGACTTTAAACAGAACTTCTGACAGGGGCTTCAGTATGTGAATGCGGGACAGAAAAAAAAGTGTTTAAACAAAAAACTATCTTCATAAATATGCCTCTTCATGATGTTGATGATGCTTTATCTTCATAGACTTCACTGACAATCCTACACAGTGTCGGTGGGGTATCATTTATGCTCTGTGGCTAAACCCAAGTCAAGCAAGTGGTCCATAACAGAATACCTGAACTGGATGTTCTCTCTCATGTTGTCAATAAATTAGCATTTCCTTTGAATGAGACATCAGGGTCATAAATTGAGTCATAGGAAATTGATTTCTAAAGACCTCTTGACCCTCACACAATTCCAGAGGAGCAAATGTGTTTGGCAGCATGTCTGGACTACTTCCCAAAAGGCTAGAGGGAAGTCTCGAATTTTGGCCATTTATTGGCCACTTTTCAACAGCTTTCACTTGAGAACAGCATGACCAAGGGAAAACTTGAATAGAAGTTCATGCGTGTTTCAGAGAAAATAAGTAGTCTCTGGCAATCCTGATTAGTGTGAGAGTTTGGTTGTAATGGACATAGGCATCTGAGCTAATCAGCCTAAGATTCTTCACAAAATATAATGGAGAAAAATCAGCAATTTCTCCAAGTTATGCATGGATAAAAATGCACAAAGGTAGCTTGGAATGCAAGCTATATGTCTACTTTGGCGTGAAGTGAACCCTGAAAGTTCTCATTCGTCTCTTCAGACTATAATGTGGGACTGGCTCAGCTGCATCTACATTTAGATGAATCCCACATTATGGGACAGGTTGTAAGCTATTCACAGCTTTTATATTAAATTCCACTCAGAAATCAGATGACAGAAGTGCTGACATTGTATTGTATGTTTACAGAGGAATGCTTCCATTTATTAAGCAGTTATTGTTTTAATTTTATCTAAAGACAATCTTCAGGGAATTTGAGGATTCGGATGAACTGGATAGAAATATTAGGAGAGGTGAAAGCAAAAGTAACTTGCCAGTGAAGAAAGTCAGACATGTACATAAGAACTAATAAAACCAAATAGTAACCTTAAGTATTGGAAATAATCCTAGTAAGGTGTATTTTACAACATTTTTCACTCTATTTCAGTTTATTACAAACATAAGATTTCTTTATATGTTACTGATAGCTTTGCTCTAAAAGAAACTCAGTTTTTGCCGGCTGCCTCTGAAGAAAACATTCATCACTGATTTCCACAAAGGCAAAAGCTTTCATTGAAGCAGAGACTAGAACAGATAACGTGGAGTATGCAAACTTTTTTCATTAATATCCCCAGGCAGAGAGTAGAGGGAAAAGTTAAAAACTGAGTAACCTGAGAAAAGTTAGGAAGATAAAGTTTGAACCTTCAAACCATTCAGTTTCAGGAGGAACATTTTCAATTTATAGAGCACATAAAGCAAACATAGCAATTAACAATCTGGTTAGCTGAACATTTGTAGGTGCTATGCTCTTAATTGTGAAGCAAATGGGTACCCTCAAGTCGCATGTAAGAGGAAATTGTAACAACACAGCTGTTTAAACTGAAAACAGCCCACTGGAACAGACCCTGAAGAATCCCAGGTTCACTGCAAGTTTATCTGATCTAATAAGATGAATCAACCGGAAGGGATTTAAATGGCTAAATTTTATGCAATGAGAGAATCTACGGTTGTTAAAAATGCTTATGTAGCTTTTTCAAATATGATTTGAAATTTTTCAGAGGAATAGAAAAATAATTAAATTGTTCTGAAAATAGTTTGAGATTATTTAACAAACATTTGTTATATTTCTACATTTTCATCTGCAGAGGGAGAAGTTGTAAGTCTGTGTACTTCTAAGAATTAGTTCTTAGAGACGCAAAGCTTTAACAGTTGTATTAAACATGTACTGGTCTTTGCATGTGAACGTGCATACTCTGTTCATGAGCTGATGGTTTGTCGCAGAGAAATTTAACAAAGCATTGAAGTCTAGAAGTTAATTAACTTGTAGAAAAATATTAATGGGTCTCTGGTCTAAGACGAGATCCTTATTTTTTCAAGACATCAGCATCAGCCCTAAGCTGATGGACCCTATGACAGAAAAAAATCGCATGTAGACCTTTTTTGTAGTCTCTAAAGCACAGATGCATCATCAACTCGGTTTTGCCTATTTCCAAAGCTCTCAGAATTATATACTTCAGACTCCTGAGCAGGAGATAGAATTTAAAGTTAAAAATGCAGGACATTTGCCATCACAAGGTAGAAAATCGGACAGTGCATTGCACTCCTTGTTTGTTTATTCTTTGAAAGACATGCTGAGAATTTTTCTGAAAAAATTCTTAAAAAATATTTTATCACACTTTGTAGTGTGAGCACAATCTGTAATGGAAGAGGTACACAGTGTAGAAGATCTGAATAAATGCTTGAAAGCAGAAACAGTGATGTTGCTTGAAAAGCTCCATCCGTAACTCCAAATGAAAGCCTTGTTGCTAATAGAAAGTTTCCCAAATAAACATCCTTTGGAAAGAAACATCACTACAGTTTTGACTAGAAAAGCATGACTTGGAAGAACAATGGCAATGTCAGAGTTGTACTAAACGTGGAGAGAAAATGAACTGTTACTCTACAGACATGTTTCTTGTGATCCATCTGTGGTGATCCTTATTCAGTTCCCTGATTTTCACGTTTGCTTGTTCTATGCTAGTAGCCCCAGATGCATTATCAAGAGCTTCCTATATCACCTTCCCCTGGTTATGGGAAAGGAGGAGGAGTTAACAGTATCCATTGCCCATAGGTTGGGGCTCCAGTGGCACTCGGGTTAGAGTGCCAATGTGGCGCTCCTTGATTCCTGAAAACCACCCTGTGCAGCAACCCTAGCAGCTTCTAGGGCAGCACAAAGGCTGCACTATTCATAGAGGTGAAGCTTGTGTTTGTAGGTGTAGTCTTCCCCTATTGTGGCCAGATGGCTGATAGAAATGGGCAGTGTGGAAAACCTGCTTGCTGAGAAGTATTTCTGGGAAGGGTTATGCCATGAAATGCAGAGAAAACCTGTCAGAAAGCTGTCAGAAGAGATTTAAAAAATCTTTTCCTTAGGGTCTTGTCCTGGATAGTTATTTTATCTAGAAGAGAGATATGTGCTGCAGAAACAATGTGCCAGTTTTCTATATGTTATGAATAAGGACTAGTTTGGATAGTGAAGACTGGACGAGGACTCTGAAATACATGTTAGTTTTTTTAAACATTATTGGCCTGAAATTTACAAAATAAAGTCAAATTTTTTTGTATGCCACTACATAATGGTTTTGTTTTATGCTTTCTGACTTAATTGAGCAGAGTAACATAACGAGACTATTTTTCCCCATAATATAAAATCCTTTTAAGTTCAGTAGTGATGACATGCTGTCAGAATGCTTTGTTTCCCGAAGAGGATAATCAGGCAACAACACAATGACCTAAGTCTGATGTGAATCAAAATGGAATATTGCCTATATAGAAGAACTTGGCAGTTAAAATATGGTTTGTGCTGATTTTTAATGTTATGCCCATGAAAAGGTCCTTTATCAGGTGGAGAACTGTAGTGCACCAAATTTTTAATTTGTCAGGCAGAGGGGATTATTGCTTCTGGGGCCAGTCTTTGAGTAATTGCTCATTTACAGGCATCTAGAAACTGAAGGTTTGACTTTCTCATTTCCTTACATAGCACTGCAGTTGAGCTGTAAGATGGCTATACTCTTCTTTACGGTCTATATCTCTATTGCTGTTTAGCTGAATGTTATTGAAAATAGGGAACAATACAAAAATAATGGCTGGGTTCAGGAAGTCTTTATTATAATAACATTTGCATTGCTGCCCAGAATGTTTAATGAAGTCTGCAGGAGAAGTAGAGGAATTAGGAAATGAGCAAACAGAAGAAAATCCTGCCAATTCAGATGTTTTTATTTGGTGCTTGCAAAACAGGAATGAATCAACATCAGTATGAAATATTCAGTCATTTGATATGGCCAGATTTATTTCCCATACACTTAAATCCTTAACCTACACCATGGGTTCTATTTGAAATACCAGTAAAACACTGATTTCCTGATGCAGTTGAAAGGTATAAAGCTCAGGAGACATCATGAAATTAAGCTTTTCATCTTTTTCCAGTTTTGAGTCAGATTAGGCTGGATCCAGATCTCTAGGCATACTCTGCCTGTTCTTATGTATGGTCTACATTCTATGTCATGCACAGGGAGGAGAGTTTATATTTTGACTTGGCACAAATGAGTGTTCCTGAAACATGGTCACCTGTGACTGCATGGATGTTATTTCTCCTTGTAGTGTCACAGGTCCCTAGGACCTGTCTCCAGAGTCATTGCTGTTATGTTCTTTAGACTTGATGCACTATTAAGAAGCATCTGACCTTAGTCCCTCTGCAACCTCCTTTAAATTTTTTTTTCCTCCATTTGCAACTTGTAGTTGGGCCTTCTGCAAGTTTATACCCAGAAAACAGCAAATTTTTTCCTATCTTTCTCTTAGAATTATGTTTTAGCAGCGCTCCTGGTGTGTGTTTGGAATTGCTTTTATTGGGC
The DNA here is from genome assembly GCA_013397075.1 of Rhabdornis inornatus. NCBI lineage: Eukaryota > Metazoa > Chordata > Aves > Passeriformes > Rhabdornithidae > Rhabdornis > Rhabdornis inornatus. The sequence continues at coordinate 8,463,980 of VWZS01007271.1, forward strand.
CTATGTGAAGCTCATGAAGTCCAAGGCCAGGAGCAAGTTCCTGCACCAGGGTCAGAGCTATCCCTGATATCAGTACAGACTGGGGGCTCCGAGGACTGAGGGCAGCCCAGTGGAGAAGGATTTTGGGTTATTGATGCATGAAAATTGATCATGACCTGGCAATGTGGGCTTGCAGCCCAGAAAGACAATTGTAGCTCAGGCTGCATCAAAAACAGTGTGGCCACTACGTCAAGAGAGGTTATTCTTCTCTATTCTACTCTCATGCAACCCCACCTGGAGCACAGCATCCTGTTCTAAGGTCCCCAATGAAAGACTGAGACATATTAAAGCAGGTTATGAGGAGGGTCAGGAAAATTTTCAGGGCAGTGGAACACCTCTCCTATGAGGAAGGACTTGAGAGAAATGGGGTTGTCCAGTCTGGAGAAAAAGCTCTGGGGTGATTTTATTGTGGTCCAGCAGTACTTAAAGGCACTTACAGAAAGATGGGGAGAGAGTTTTTACTGGGGCCTATAGAGTTAGTACAAGGAGAAAGGTTTTTAAAAAGAGGGAGGGTAGCTTTACATTGGAAGAAATTGTTTACTATGGGAGTGGTACATTGGAACAATTTGTCCAGAGAAGTTCATAGAATCATATGATAATAGAATTAGTTGGGCTGGAATAAAATCTTGAAGATCATCTTCTAACCCTCCTGCTGCAGGCAGGGACACCTTCAACTAGACCAGGTTGCTCAGAGCCTCATCAAACTTGGCATTGATTAACTCCCATGGGGCAACCTGTTCCATTGCCTCACCACTCTTACAGTAAATGTTTTTTTCCTAGTATCAAACCTAAACCTCTTTCATTTTGAGCCCATTCCTCCCTGTCCTGTCACTACATGTTCTTGTAAACAGTCTTGTCTGATCTTTCCTGTAAGTTCCCTTCAAGTACTGGAAGGCCACAAGTAAGTGACCCTGAAGCCTTCTCTTTTCCAGGTTGAATAATCACGATTCTCTCAGCCTTTCCTCTCAGGAGAGTTGCTCCATCCCTCTGATCTTGATGTCCCTCCTCTGGACTCACTCCAAGAGGTCCTTCCTGTGCTGAGAACCCCAGAGCTGGATGCAGTGCTCCAGGTGGGGTTTCACCAGAGTAGAGCAGAGGGCCAGAATCCCTTCCTTTGCCCAGCTGGCCACACTGCTTCAGATGCAGCCCAGGATAGGTTTGGCTTTCTGGGCTTTGAGCACACACTGCTGGACCATGTCCAGCTTCTTGTCAACCACCACCACAAGTCCTTGTCAACACTGCTGCTCTTGATCTGTTCATCCCCAGCCTGTGCTGATATTGTGGTTTCCCAGACCCAGCTGCAGCACTTTGTTCTTGATCTTGTTAAACCTCCCATAGGCCCACTTCTCCAGCCTGTCTAGGTCCCTCTGGATGGCGTCCTGTCCTCCAGGTGTGTCAACAGTACCACTCAGCTTGGTGTCATCTGCCAACTTGCTGAGAGTGCACTCAATCCCTCTGTCAATGCCATTAATGAAGATCTTAAAGACATTAAGTTGTATTATATTATATTAAGATATTATTAAAGATATTAAGTTGCAGGTGCCCCATCATTGAAAGTGTTCAAGGTCAGGTTTGGCGGGACTTTGAACTACCTGATCTGGTGAAGGATGTCCAGGGGCAGGGGATTGGGCCTGATGGTCTTTACAGGTTCCTTCCAACACAACCCATTCTCTCTCTGATTTACCACAACTTATTTGAATAGTTTTAGGATTATGTTCCAATTAAGGAATCAGCAGTCTCCTATGCTTGTGATGAGCAGCTGTCACCTCCCATCACATAGAATACAGTAGCCTTGAGACCTTCAAGGAGTTTGTAGAGTACAAGAGGGTAGATACCATAAAAATATAAATTTAAATGTTTTATTTTTATTTAAGTTAAATTTGTATCAAGGGTGCTCTGACCTTCCATGATTGCTTTGTGAAGAAATTCAGGTTTCTAGGGTGTGTGTTCTCCTGGGAAGCAAATCTTAAGGTTATCTTAAGATAGTCTATGTTTTTTTGTCATTTCACCTTGCTGAACATTATATCTATCCTTGAATTCATCTCTGTAACTGCAATGTGAATGCAAACAAAATACCCATTTCCTGGTTGCTGTCCAGTTTTTGGAGTGTAATGTGTGTCTTTGGTTAATCTGCATTGATTTATCTGGAAGATTTTTTTTCTGTAAGTATGTGTGAAATAGCATTGCCTGTGTTTGGCCTTCTGCTCCTACCATCTCTCTCTGTTCAGTTCCATGGTCTCATTCAAGGTCCTTATGGACACTTAAGTGCTGGTGGTCATTTGGTCACCTGCAGATTGTATATACTTTTTGGGTGCAGGTAAGATGTTGCTCTTTGCGGAAGCTGAGCTTATAGTACATGAACTTTCATCCTCTGTTTGACAGCTCACAGTTTTTTCAGGATTTTTCTCGCAGTGTATCACTCTCCAGTGACTCAGCACCTTGTCTCTGAGGAAGAGATATTTGTGCTGCTCCTTCTTGTCACATGACAGAGTTCACACGGGTCATCTTCTAACTTTTCTCCATCAATTCTCATATCCATAATTAAACAGGTCTCAGCCACAAACACTCTGTCTGTACAAGCTCATAACTCTGCTGTTATATAAATGGCCACACAGTAGGCCATGGAGTATAAACGTGAAGATGTTTTCATAAGTAGTGTTGCAGGCTGGAAGTGATCTCTGGGAAAAGGACTACACATAGCCAAAAATGACATACAACTTAGTTTTCAGTGTATTTTTAAAATTCACTTAAGTGGTTTCTTGCTCCTAAAGCAATCAATAGGATCTAAATACCTCACAGTTGTTTAACTGGTGATTAGTAAGAATGAAAGAATAGACTTTCTGAGTCATCTTGTCCTGCCTTACATGTTTGCTGGAGGGCACTGCACTGTGAGTCAACTTGCTGTTGGGAAGTCATAGTACCCAAGGCAAAGGCAACAGCACAGATTTGATGGGGGCTGAGGGTCCCTTGGGCTTTTCCTTTGAATGCAAAACATTTTCATAAAGGAAATTAAACAAAGTACTCTTCAGATTTGTCAAGTCTTGATGACTGAAATTACTTAAAACTAAATTTTATAACGCATTTTGTGAAACATTAAAATAATGTTTTAATCGGTTGATGTTTACACCCTTTGCCTTAATAGCACTCAGATGAAAAAGATCAATGATTATTTTATTCTGCAAAGACTATAAAATTTTAATGGTTTGCATAATAAGTATAACTCATAAAATCTACAGTTTAAATATGGATGGTTATTAACCTGTTTTTAAAAAGCTGCAATTAAAGTGAAAAGGAATTACTTAAAGCAATGATTTTAACACTGTAGTCTGAGGACAAAAAAAGTGATAAAATTCTAAAATCACTGTTATTTCTGTTGATGAAACAGACATTTGGAAGGATTTAAAGTAAGGCATGAATTTTTTCTAACCTTAGGTGCACTTGTGTTTCTAACCTAGATGAATAACTAATTTTTTTATTTTTTTTTTTTTGTAACAACCTGCAATTTGTTCTTAGGAATTTCAAAGATATCTTGAAAAAAGCATGAGTTTACATGACAGGTAATTTCACACAGAGTCAATGCATTCCTAAGCACAGTTACTTCATTAATTGTTTATTCATAGCATGCAGTAACAGTGCTTCTACAGTTTAAGGCATAAGGATGTGCCTTAAAACACATGCATGCTTTTATCCTTTATGATAATGGAAAATTTGGGACTCTTTTTTACTCTTTTTACTCACAGTAGTTTGGGCTGGTAAATAGCACATGTTGAAGAACTCATTTATCTGGAGTCTTTGTATGTTGCACTCTCCGACAAAATATTTCTCTAATGTCCATGTCCTGTCTAATTTATTTTATCCTAATATTTTTTGATAAGGGAAGAAAATCCCCAAGGGTTCATGTGTTGGACTTGTACAGTAAAATTGGATGTAGAATTCCAGATTCTCATGCAACTGCTGTTTTACCTGGCATCTTTCCTTTTGGCTCTAGTGAATGCTTAAAGTAATACTGTGTTAATATTCATATTAGATTAAATTAGTAATCAAAACAATTCATTAAAGAATAGTAAAAAAACTTGTATTTCCCAGGAAATCAGTTTTCTTTAAAATTAATTGGTTTATATAAAACAGATGAGTATCAAATTCTTGCTATTTCAGAGAATACAAATCAGAGTTTTTATAGCAAACATGATATTTTTTCCAGAATTAAATATTTTGTGATTTTACGAGTAAAAAGTTTTAGGTGACACATTACATTTATATGTTTTTTATAAGAAAGTATAAGAAAAAAATTAAATAGATTGTGTAGCTTCCTTACACAACAAAACAATTATGTTTAGAACTAAACGTAAAAGCTTTCTTAATGACTCACAACAAAAGACTATAGACTCTACAAGTGAAGGAAAATGGCAGATTAAAGAGTACACTTATATAGGAAAGAGACATTCTTAATTCCAGTTAGAGACGGTGTAAAGCCCGCTGCAAAGCTGTGCGGGAGAAGTTTCTTTCAGTAATTTGCTACTGTGAAACTGCCAGGATGTTTGAATGTCAGAGGGACCAATTCTAATGAATGGAGACCACGGAAAGAATTCCTGAAGTTGAACATAATAGGCATGTGAAAGGAATGCTTAAAGAAAATTTAGGGGAGCAGTATTTATTTACTTTTGAAACATTTGTCAAGAAAATAGAGAAGGTGTAAATCTGCAGCCTCTAATTCTATTATTCAGGTCCAGTTTTCATTAAGCTTATCTGTCACCCATCATGTCCATGCTTTGTTAAAAATTAAAATGCCAGGACCAAGCCAAGCATTATCTGTGCCTGCTCTGACAAGTTATAGAAGACTAGAAGAGCTGAGAACACAAGTAGCAATGCCTGCCAGACTGTGCCTTCAGTGAGGTATATTTTAGGAAGTTCTTGAGTCAAATGTGTTGTCTTGGCATGTGTTAGCCCCCCATGAGCTAACATACTTAACTGGATGGAATCAGCAGGAGAGTTTGTTTAACTACTAATGTGGTAATTTGAGTTTTCTCATTCCCTTCCCCAGACAGACCCTAATATAACCAGGCAGAGAGATACACAGGAAAATTTCCTTGGGTAATCTAAGTAGTAGGAAGAGATGAGAACATATGAACTTTGACTTCAAACTATAAACAGTAGAAGCCTAAGTACTATTTTTAAGGTGCTGTGCTCATGGGAGCGGGAAGTGGATGAAAATATGTACATTGCCTTACTCATATTTTGTGTTTGTAGTGGACTGATTTGCTAATGGATTGCTCCAACCCATTACATTATTGGTGCTGCTGGGACTCAGATGACCAAGATAAATCACAGGGGTGATGCCTGAGTTAATTATAGCAGTGCCCTCCCAAACGGCACTATCAGCTCTGGGAAGCAGCAAAAGCTATTGTTGATGTTAGTAAGTAACATGAGAGAGGTGGTGCCTGGGAGAGGAGAGGAGACTGCCATTTCCAAAGGATTGGAAAACACTGGTTCTGTGGTGTTTGGAAAGGAAGAGATGTGTGAAAATGAGTGGAAGGCTTTCAAGAAAAGAGAAATATCTCAGAACAGGTATTTGAAAGATGCATTTACTTAGCAAACACATACCTCCATAAAATAATGGCGGAAACCACATGAAGTGAGTTAAAATACCCAGTTTCCACTTAAAGAGTCCTTCTGCCCTTGTTCCTGGCAGGAACAGGACCTTTCCTTTTCACTTACAAGCTTTTCCTAGGAATTTATTATCTCCTGAAAGTTTTTGAGGCAAGTTTACTCAAAATCTCTATTTTTGTTTTTAGGGAAGCTATTTGAAATCTAATTGTGTTTTTCTTCTAAATTTAAATTAAAAGAAAGAAATTACCTTGCTACTTACTGAAAATATATCTCAAACTGAACTATAAAAAAGGACATAATTAGGAAGAGTCCATGTGTCTGAAATCAGAGAGAATCCTTCTTTAAGAACAAACCCTTAGATACTCTAAAATGTCAGAGCAGCACAGCTGTTCACTCTCTGTTCTTCAGTAAGGATTTCCTGATAAAGGGGGATTTTTCATAAACTTCTGTGCATAGAGAGGATAGCATATATTTTGGTTCTGAAATGCCTTCATTTTCCATTAAACAAAATAATAAATAAAGGTAAAGTCTACTTCAGCAAGTACTGTGTATTCAAGTGTCCTACTTAATGTCGTAAAAACAATATCTCCTATTCTTTTCAAACTGGCTGAGTTTCTAGAACCTGAAGAAATGTCTGTTTCAGATTACACTGAATTGCAGAAAAACTATGGATCTGAAGATAAGTTTTTGTTTTCTTTCATTTGGTAGAACCCCAACATTCCCCATTCGGTTGATTGTGAAAAGTTTTATTTCATTTAGAATTATCTCCTTTAGCTATTTCTTCACAAACCACTGCAACGTTTTAAAAAGACCTTCTATTTTTTTTTTTTTTTGAGAAGCTGCTGTGCTGATATGGCACATAAATTGGTGCAGACCCTGAGGGTAAAGGGTTCTCTCTGTGAGATGCTAAATTTAGAGTCCCTGAGTCCCTTGAACAGCTCAGGTGAAAGTACAAAAACCAAAATTCTGTGGTTAATGGCATTTGTATTAATGGAAGCAAATAATTAACTTCTAATATAAACAATCAAGGAATTGGGAATTTTGGTAAAATTAAAACTTTCTTGTCTTTTAGTTCAATGAGAAAAAGGCAGAACATAGCCAACTCAGTACTCAAAAACATGCAAGTTATAAAATGTGCTAAGATTCTCATCGTTACTCATTTGATGACTTGATTAATATCTCTGCTTAATACAGGTTTGACTCTCAATAAAATACTCCCAAAAATATTTTATGTTTCTTAAATTATCATTTCTGCAGACTAAAACACAGCAAGATAAAGGTTGTGAAGACCAACTTTGAGTTCAGTAGTTAAGCATCTAAAACATTTGTTAAGTTCTTCAGTAAGACAGAAGATTAATCAGTAGAGTGAAAAACCACTTAATACTGAAATAATGTATTATTTAGCCTATAGCTTCTTTTAAATAAGAGGAGGATTAGCAATCATCTGCCTTGGTCTTTAGCTGTCACTGACAATATTTATGTCTTTAACCTATGCAGGGTTTTAAGATGATTATATAATCAGCAGATTCTTTTAGACAGCTACAGCTGGTGATAAGCCTGCATTATTTCAGGCTTCTGAGCTATGCTAAGGATTTATTGTCTTGCTAGGCTTTTGTCATGTAATAGTATAAAAAAATCCTTGTTTTCCTTTTGTTGTTTCTGGTCATTCAAAGCATAGGATGAAAAACACCAAGTCTTAGACAAAGTTTTGTTGAAGAAGAAGAATCTGGCTGATAGGGATGATTCCTAAAGGGATTGGCTGTTTTATTGGATAAAAGTTGCCAATCTTACAGATAGCAGCAGTCAGGTGGTTTTTGAACTTGAAGACATTCTGTGTGGTAACAGGAGCTTATGAGGACTTACTGTGAGCTTGGGAATTAATTTAAATGTTGTTTGTAGCCAGCTCCAACTCCAGATGATAAGATAGCCACGCATTGTTTTTTCTTTCTTCTCGTCATGTTTTCTGAGCCTGAAGTAGCCTCTTTGATGTATTTCTTCCTCAAGCCAGCAGTACTGAAACATGTAGAACAAAAGAAAATCTGTTCAATTTAGTCTAATGAGTTTCAACCCAAAGGTTCAAGTTGACACTATAGTCTTTTAGAACACATCCTTAGACTTCGTTTTATTTAATCTCAGTTATCAGTCATTAATTTTGCACAAAAGATGGCAACCCTGAGTAACTTAAATTTGGCTTTACCTTACATCCTTTATCTTACAATGTAATTACTACCAGTTCCTGTTTTACAGATTAGTGAGAAGGTCTGTGACTGTTGGTCATTTGCTTAATTTGCAGTTGATTCCCTCGTCTGAAGCAAGTCCGGAAAGCATCTGCACTCTTTGGTGTGAACAACCTAAGCAGGCTGGCAGAGATCAGTAACTTCAGCAAAATGTTTCTTGACTGGTTCTGCAGATTGTTTATCCCCATTAGCTAATGACAATTCCTAGGGCCTCTTTAAGCTTTTTCTTACTGTAGGAAAGTAATTTCTCTCTTTTTCGTGCTCTGATTTACTTCCCATTTGTCTAACAGGGAGTGATAGTGCATTCATGCCCTTAAGGCTCTGTTTTCATGCTCTGGTTGTGTTTTGAAAACAAGGCAAATATTCACAGAAAGCTTGGGAAAAAACATGTGCCTGAAGAGTCTGAAAAGTGATAAAGGTTTACAGATATCTACCATATAAAAGTTTTTATGCTTCTATCCTATGTAGATATGAGTTACTACTCCCTTACCTTTTCCTCCTAAATGCTACAAAAGTAGCATTATCAGTATTGGGTAGTCAGGGTTTGACAGTGATGGCTGCTTGATACTATAACCTAATTTTTGTTTCCATGTGAACATCTATCACAGCTATGCTTAAGGCAAAATTAATGCCTTAATGCCTAAAGGCATTTTTTTCATTGCTCTATCCATATTAAAGAAAAAAATAAAATTAAAGGTAAATGCTATTTTTGTTGTTTAATCTGTTACACAGCCTTGCTCATCCATCTCTGGATAAACAAGTGAAAATAATGCATTAAAGTAAGCATTTTTAAATTTTCAAGAATTTTGTGTGGAATTGATTTATTAAAGAAATATACAGGTATTTCTAGTGATATTGAATAGTTCTCCTTCCCTACAGTTTTTGCCTCTATTACAACATTTTCCCTGGAAGTATATGGCTCTAACTACTGAGATTTTCTTTACTTGGTTTTCATATCTCACTTCTATTGCAGTCACTGCCAGCCGGCTCCTTCTTAGACAAATGGTTAAATAAATTATTTTGAATATATTCAGATTTGGCCTTCTAATCATGTTAAGGAACTGAATTAAACAAAGAAGCAAATTAGTATATTTGATTTAGGAAGACAAGTGGCTTAATCCAATTGCATATTAGACCTCAAATGCATATTCATGTAATGATTTCAAAAGGAAGGTGGCAGAGGTCAATAAATGTAATGGTAGAAAGAACAAGCAATTAGACTGCCATAGGCTTTTGTCTGGCATTTACTTGGAAAAAATAGAGATACAGTTTTGGTTCAGAGTGAAAAAATAATGCTGAAATAAATTACCAATATTTGCTTTACTTTCAGCTAGAAATTTACTGTTATTAAATAAAATTATTCACCAAAATGATAATGCCACTTTAAAGATCAGTGCTGCAAATTAGTATATTGAACTACTTTAGTAAGGTTTGAGATATTTAACTTGAGAAAATTCCAGTATAAAGACAAAAAGAAGTGTGGTTTAGTTCTTTCATCTCTACATACTTGACAGTTCAAGCGCATGTCAAAGCTTGCTTCCAAACCCCTATCATAGGAAGATATAAGCAAATCATTCTGTGACCTTTCAGAAACTTGAGTTAGAGTGAATGAGGCGTATCTGACCAAAATTTATGTCTAAAAGCAAAGTGTCCAATCTGAATCAACCATTCAGCACTTTCCAGAGTAATGCAGAGGATGGGTAGCCACAGAAACCAGCTGAGATGCTTACCAGGGATGGCATTAATCATTTGCAGGGGACACTTATCTTCAATAAATTCTATACTAACTGTGCTGTCTTAAAATACTAAACTCAAAGTAGCCAGTTGACATGGGAAATTCTGGTTATAAATCAGGAAAAAATTTTTTCACAGTAAGTGTGGTCAAGCATGATACTGTTTTTCCTCTGTGGACTCTTGTCCCAGAAGGCGCTCAAAACTTCACTGACCAAAACCTGGCATGAGGATCTGGACAATGCTGCTGGTTAGCACAGCTTTAAGAACAAAGGAGGTGGAACAGATGCCATCCAGAAATGTTTTCTCAAACTAAACTCTCTTGTGCATTCTAACGGCCTGACAGCAAAGCGGGGACTAAGACTATTGTGTTTAGAGGAGATAAGGAGCCATGAAAGGGAGGTGACAAAGAAACAAAGCCAGAAGGATTTTGTCCAGCCTGAAATGCTGCTGAATACTGTGGCTCAAGCAATGCAAGGTTGATAGGGAGAAGTAATATTTTGTGTTAGAACAACAAGCTTCAACTCTGCTTTTCCCCTCCACCTCCTCATTCCTCCCCCCCGCCCCCAACAATCCCCTTCAACATTCAGCTCTGGATGGAACACAGGGATCAAACAAAAAGAGTAAAGGATGAGATTAGAATTAAGGAAGGTTTGTGAAAAATATATTGTGGTATTCTAAGATGGATCTTTGTTTAAGGCATGCTTTTCCTAAGTTTGTAATTATTGCATTATTGCTATGTTGCTTCAGAGAGCTAAAATCTGATTTCCAGTGCTCATACTCTTGGTTCATCTCTAGCTAAAGTTTTATAAACAAACATAGGACGATGGAGAGCAGGAGTGAAAAAAAGATATCAAAGATATGGGTTGAAAGGATGACTCTCAAGTGAGGTTATGAATCTTAGGACTGAGATCTAGGAACACTGACTAGATTCTGTCCAAACTTGGATGTATGAGTGACTTGACTTAAAACCTATTGGTGTCTCTGTATGGTGATAGAACAGGAGAAGCAATAAAGTAGGAATGAAAATTTGTGGTTTATATTAAACTGTGACATCATTCCCTGCTGGATATTTACAAATTGCTTTTTCATCAAGAAAAGACTGCTTCTTAGTAATTGAAATTACATTTCAGCATTAAATTAAGGAATAGTTATTTCCAAGGGTTTGGTGCCTTGAAAGCAAAATAAATGAATACTGCCTATATACAGTATTTTAACATTCACACTGTTGCTTGAGCAGAATGTATACTGGTTGAATGCTTCAATTAGATAGTGAGATGTTCAGTTTGGAAAATTCACACTGTGAGGAAGAAGCACACAATTAGAGCTTGGAGTTTAGTCTGCATTCTGCTTGCCAAAACATCTGACGCAAAATGATGTCTTCTTTTGACATTGCGTGAAATTGAATTCCTTTGATTAACCTATTTTTCTGCAGTTTAATAACATTACTATTAAAATTCTGGAGGTTTCTCTTTTATGTATTGGTATGGATGTGCATTCCTGTTATTTTCCTTCATAGTAAAACTTAGTTGTGTTGTCCTAACCCCTGATAGAATATTCCCTTCTGATGCTGTTACAATTCTTTGCAAAGGGCTGCTGAATCTGTAACATGCCAACCCTATCAGTCCTCTTAGCACCCAGCAGTGGGTTGTTTAAAGACTAATACACACGGGTACGGAGTAGAAGTCACTGCAATGAGTGATGCAAATACCCTCCTCTTTTAAATATCCATCCACATAGAAAATTTAAATTTATCACAATGTGAGTTTGACATGGCCATATAAATTCAAGCAATGAATTGTGTTCTTTCTTTCTGTAGACTTGCAGTCAAGAAATTTACTTGTCTTTTTGTTCCTAAATACAATGGCAGAAATAGCGAAGGTCTCCAGGAGAATAAATTCTTGTAATATATTTTTCTGCAAAGTGATGGGGATAAACATCTCCATGTTACTCTGCAAAAATTGTTGCTAGTTGTTCTAGTTTCTGAACCTCTCAGTCTTCAATTATTGTATACTTCAGCATCCTGTGTACCTCATTTTCTCTTTGATGGCTTAATTGAGATGGAAAGACATTGGCATTTGCTTCATGTTCCACAGGAGATAAGTGAGCAGGAAACTGACCTGAATTCCTCTAGACTGTTTGGTATCTGCTTATTGCAGGCACTTTTCTGCAGTGGGATTAAGTAGCTGCCATTTCCTTTCAAACTCAAGACTATGATGTGAAGTGGGCATCCCAAAATGGGTCATTGTCAGTCCCTCAAATGTAGCACCCATTATTTTAAGGTGATTTAGATCAATAATCTCCACTACTGAGAGATACTAAATGTTCTTACATAGTCTGGAAATGACCTAAAGGTTTAGATACACAAACTATGTCTTTCCTAGTAATTTTTAAGCAATAATATTGGCTGTAACTATAATATAATATTCTGTTTCATATATTTTTAATTTTAAAAGGTTAGCAGACTCTGTTAACAAATAGTATATTTTTGAGTGCCTGTGGCTAGAGGACAAATGAGGGTATAGTATTATATTTAACTGTACATATTTTTACTATGTAGTGGTTAAAATGTTACAGGTTTGTTATCTATGTCCATTATAACTTCCTAGTATTGTTGCAGCCTCAAATAGGAGTCATACATCTTTTCTGGAACAAGGACTTGTTAAATGCTGTTAATAGCTGTGCCAAGTAAAGACAATTAAATGAAAACAATGAAATAGTTAATCAAACCATTTTTTGCTGAAAAAATAGTGAATTGACAGCAAATAAATTCTGTAGGAACTAGTTCACATTTCTCAATCCAGAATATTACTGGAGTTTAGGTTTAGGGTTTCATAAGTTAGCCACATTCTAGCTGGGGCCCAAATTAAACTATTTTGGTAGAACACATTACAAGAAAATTCTTTCATTGAGAAAGAATTAGTATAGAAATAATGATATAGGCATTTTAGGTGTATCATTCTGAAGTGAGACTTTCAGCAAACTGTATTTTGCATTTGAGTTACCATTATGCATTTGATTTAGCATGCTAGTCCCTGAAGAAAGTATCATATAATCTGCTTTGTTACATGAAATAACTAAATACGTCTACTGTTCTTAGGGAACATAATTTGGGACATAAAACTATCAGACCAAAAAATTTTGATGGCGTCTTCTTCTTAATTCAAATGTATTGTCCAGGAGCTCGTATGGAATGAATTTTGATCTAATATTAGTGTAGCTTGATTTATTTTATATCCACTTTGCTTTTCTATTAAAAAAGAGTCTCTTGGTCTGCAGTGAAATAAATGCAGGCATTGCTGGATGATAGAACAGCATGGAAATTATGTAATCACTGAGTTTCTTCTCCCTAATCAGGTCACCTAAGTGAGAAAGGAAGGAGTAATGCGTATCTCTTAAATTTTTCATTATGAGTAAACTAGACAAGGTGATTGTGATAAAAGCCTGTTCGGAAAAGGAGTGCATTGCAAGAAACTCTGTAGAGAACAGTAGACAGAAGAATGAAGGAAAAGGCAGTTCTGACCCTAAGGCAATTTTTCCTCTTCCTCCAAGAACATTAAAATAAAATCTTGGGAATTTTCTGTCAATCTGCGCATTTGTTACATTTGTGCATATGAAGTACTGTACCTCTGAGCTACGGGTTTCCTATGTTCTTGTGTGGTAGTTAAGAAGCTCTAGTATTATGCCTTCCTCCTGAATCTCACAGCAGAATGCCCATTTTCCTTCTCACTAACTTCATTAACATGTTTTCATATGACACCCTTCAGTTCCTCATCTTCAAAATGAGTTCCTTGTCTACTGGGTCTTCCTCCAGACTCTACTTCATCAGTACCAATGATGTGAGAGTGCCACTGTCCTACCAGCTATGTAATTAAAACTCTATGTCTAGCAGGAACAAGCTCAGAATGTGCAAAGCCTCCTGAATTCTGGCTGGTTTTGGTGTCATAGCTGACAAACAGGAGGGAGAGAGATATATTAGATATTTGAATTATTGTAGGTGGTGAGTCAGAAGGGATAGGGAGAATTCTACATCTCTCAAAATGGAAATGTTTGTTTGCACTCACACACCCTGGGATCTCTTCAGTCATATTTTTTCTGTAAATCTATGAGCTAAAGTGCCAGCTTCTGATGAAGAATAGAAAGTCTTACTTCAATGTCTATAGGAACGATTTGTCTCCCACAGTAGCAAGAGTGGACTTCTGTCATTCAACAGTGTAAACACTGGATGGCAAAAAAGAGCAACTGTCAGCAGAAAATGTAACTAAAACAGATTTAAACACAGGATACAGTATGTTGGTGCCACTTCTTCCAAGTAACCCTTCAGTAATATAGTAGCATTGGAAAACTGTTTGATCTGTTGTTATTTAAATATGGTTATGAACTCTTCCCAGTGTATGAAAAATGCTTAATAAAAAAAAATTAGGAAGACAAAAAGATACAACCAGAAATCAACCACAGATTCTTTGGAACAGGAAGTTTTGTATAAGGCTGTGTACAAGCAATGTTATTTTGTAGGAATATTATATTTAAGATTACCTGCCTGGTATTATTCTGGCTGCTTAATAATGTAATCAAATGAGGCTTCAAGGGAGGAATAGGTATTGAAGAAAACAATGAAGGATATACACTTTATCTCTAGAAAGTATATTGAGGCCCCTGACAGAAAAAATTATGAGCTTGTCACTAGAAAATATTGATGTTCCCATTATCATCTCAGTTAACAAGCTTGTCTTGTTACAGGCCAGCATCTAAGAGCAAAAAAATATTTAAGACATGAAAAAATCCTGCTTAGAGAGAAAACATAAGGGAACAGAGAACAAATACTTTGACACATTGTCAGGGAAAGTTTAGGAAGAAAATTGTAGGAGGAAAACTTTTCTCTTCTGGCTCAGTGACCTGGTTTCAGCTGTGGTAGAGCTAATTTTCTTCCTCATAGTACAGTGCTGTATTTTGGGTTCAGAATGAGAAAAATGTTGATGACACACCAATGTTTTGGTTGATGCAGAGCAGTGCTGACACTGAGTCAGAGATTTTTCAGTTTCTCACATCATTGTGTCAACAAGGAGGCTGGAGATGCATGAGAAGTTAGTAAGGTGACACAGCTGGGACAGCTGACACAGCTGGTCAAAAGGATATTCCATGCCATATGGCATCGTACTGAACAACAAAACTAAGAAGAGTTGTTTGGGGCATGGCAGCTCACTTCTTGGAGGCAGGCTGGGCATCAGTGAGCAGACGAATTGTGCATCATTGATTTTGTGTATTCTTTTACCTTTATTATTAATTTGCCTTCCTTTCCTGTCCTATTAAACTGTACTTATCTCTGCCCCTCTGCTTTTTGTTTTGTTTTTTTTTTTCTTTCCCCCATCTCACTGGGGGAAAGTGAGCAAACAGCTGTGTGGTGTTTAGCTGCCTACCAGGTTGTACCTGGGGTTAGATGTTGCTTCCGAACAGGTAACTGCGTTCTCTAAGAAGCACCAAGGTAAGCCTAAAATCTACAGACCTTGGGTAGGCTGAATGGCTCTCTTTACTTGTGTGAATCTTTTGGCAAGAGGTGTCCCTTTCCTGTTGAGGAACTGATGGGGCCTCTTACCAGATTCTGGCATGGGCCCCTGAAAGGACTTTGGCGAGCTGGTCAGCATCTATAGGTGTAGTGTAACAGATATGGCAGCATTGAGATTCAGTTTGTTTATCTGAGTTATTGGCATCTACCCAGAGAAAAGTGAAAACCAAGGTGCTTGTCACCTCAGAGGTGCATTTGTGAGTAATTGTAACTGTCCCCAAGGAACATATATTGTGGAAATAATTTTTTTAGACTGCTTTTTGAAGAGGCAAACTTAGATGCATAGCATAACAGCTTCCCTGCTTTGTTAATGACTAAGGCAGAGCTCTAGCTCAGTACAAGAATAAGTAGTAGATGCATAAGCAGTAAGTCTGGGATGAAACCTCTTTTATATCCTGAGGAATTTTATCCTTTACAGGACTTTTTTTTGTTCTTATTGACCATAAGGAGTTCTTTCACCCATCCATTCCAGTGCTTAGCTGCCACTACCTTGAGCTACCATCCTAACATATTAAAATTGCTTAATTTAGCAAATTCATTACTGGATTATGAAATCAAAATGTTTTCACTCCTACAATTACATCTATGTTTTTGTAGTATAATACAATTAACTTTTTTCATTTATTTTGGCAAATGCAGATTAGCTGTAAAACGTCAGTCTAGCACCATATGTAATGCAAATTGCTAATGCCTTCCTTAATTACTTAAGATTATTAAGTTTAAAAATTATATGCTTATAACAACATTTGAAGGACTGTGAAACCTTTGGAAGCCCAATGCTCTCATTTTTTCACATTGGTTGAAACAGTGTAGCAGCAATGTGGCAACAAGCACATACTGTAGGTAAGAATGGTGAACACTCTTTCTAGCTTATCCACTAGCTAAAAACTTACTTTTCACACTGAATGCATTGCAGAATGAGCCCCACTTTGTCCAGCTCTTGGAAGAGTTCTCAAAGACAGCATTCAGATAAAGCACCAAAGGATGGGATGATAAATTGCCGAGGATCCGGTATGGACTTTAGGCCTTAAGTCTCCAAAGTGTTTAAGCATGAATTTGCACATCAAAGGTATGCACAATGACCTGCTACCCAGCAGCTTCTAGTGAATTAACTCATTTCATTATAGATGACTAAAAGACAGAGCTCCACTGTCAGAACAGTCAGTCCAGCTCTATTGCTAACATAATATTCACTATTAAAAGCAAATAACTAAAGAGATTGAACCATATTATCCTGTAATTGTCTTACTTATCTTCCTTTTGTATTACAAAAATATTTGTCTTTGACATGATGTTTGAAGATACTTTTACGTGATTTTTCCATTTGCTTTGATTTTAGGTTAATGAATACTCCCCTGGAAAGGAGCTTCATTTCCTTTCTATAAAGTTCAGAGCAAAAGCATATCATTCAATATGTTAATAAGTTCCTAAACAAAGAGGTTACAATGGGGAAGCCTGCCAAAACCTTCAGTATAGAAGCACCACTAGACCCTGCAATAACATGCTTAATGCATTAACATAGAGAGGACCAGAGAAAAGCTTTAAAGTGTGTGGTGGTGGCTTGTTTTGTGGTTTTGGTTTTTCTTGATCTGAATATGCTTTGTAATCAAAAGCATTAAAATAATTTTTTTAAAAGCATTGATTTGAATAGACATTATATGTTGTATTTTTAGTCATATTGAAAATGTGCCAGCCTCTATAATGAAAATATTGGACACCTACTTTATCACTTACTGCAATGCAGTCAGATCTATCCTGACAGGATTTATCTATTATCTCATTCAATTCCCCCAGAATAAAAATGAAATCATGTATTTCTCTTTGTGCTCTTGAAGCAGCAAATTTACTAGATCTGTTGTGTTTTTTGATGCTGGGTTTATAGAGTTTTCCTTCTTTTTTTCTGCAAGCTTATCAACTTTTCTGAATCAGTATTTTATTCTAAAAAACTTCTCTTGCCCTTCTACCTAAAGTTCTACAGTCCAGACAGGAAATTCTGTGTTTTGGGGGCATCACAGTGGAGTGACAAAGTGGTTATACATGAGAGAGAATGCTAGAATGCTTAGCACTTTCTTATAGAATGGAATTCTTATCAGTGTGCAACATTTTTGATAGCAGTGTAATTATAGTTCTCAAGAATTCAGGGTTTTTTTTTTCCCCATGTTATAAATTGCACTAAGTATTTGTGAATTAATCAAATTCTTACTGGATAATTATCTACAGTATGTTCAAAGTATCTGTTCATAAGTTCTGAAGTTAGGATGTTTTTATCACTGGCATCTTATTGACTAAGTTATAATAAAATGCAAATATCTTAAGTGTTGCTTTACAACTTCAATTTGAAGGCAGTAAATTGTGGTTAGTGTGAATTGTCATGCTGGTATTATAAACTTAAGATTCATCATGATTGACATAGGAAATAAGTATGAAACTGAAGGAATGCCATTATTACATAATGAATCTCACTTATACAAATATCAGTATTATTATTTTTGCAATTTTTGGTAGTAATATAGCTGCTTGTAGTTATATACCATTTTTGGTCAGGGTCTGGGAAGATTAAAATCAGCCTAATTCAATGATGTTTACTTGGAATAATACTGTTACCAGGGATTTGAAAGATTAACTCTAGGATGGATTTTTGTAAGTATAAATTCAGAATGCTTAACATGTTGGGTTTTGTCCTGTAAGTAAACCTAAATATCTTGATATTCCTTTAAAACTATTAACTGCTGCTGCCTTTAGTGTGGGGAATATTTTTCAGATGCAACAGTCACCATTCTATTTTGATTTTGATTCTACCACCCACTTGTGTGTCTTTCTTTTTCTAGGGCATTTTTACAGGCAGGGGGATACATGTTTTGAAGGGTTTGGCTGTTTTTCTGTCAGTATGTTTTAGGATTTTTTAAAATTGCTTTGTTTAAAAAAAAAAAAAAAAAAAGGAGGCACATAGTAATCTCTGGAGCCTTTGGTATCCACTGTAAGATTTATTCTCTACTATTAGTTCCTGGTATGTGAAATGGTGGTGAATAGGTTCATGGGCAAGAAGATAACAAGGATTTCAAAAGGGACCTTAAAGGGTTATGCAGTGCTTTTTGTGTCATAAAGTCAGGAATACAAGGGAGCTACAATAAGATTGTGGTAAAGGTTTTACAGGAACACTTTTAAAACTAATGGAAGTACTGAATGCATAAAATCAGTAATCAAGCTGGGAGCAGAAAATGTGCTATGTTATCTACAAAGATAACACACAGTGCTCATTTTTCTTAGTAGCTAATTTAGCTACCAAGCTTTTATTGTTGCTTCTGCTCAGTCCTTCCATTATTAGCTGAAGTTGGGATTTCTCACAAAAGTTCATCCTTGGCAGTAATAATTTGCTGTAATATAAAATAAATGACTTAACATAAAAGATTTTACTGATTGCAGTGCCAGTTGGCACTTTCTGGTTCTCTGTTGAAATGAGCAGAACGCATTGTCTATTACAGCTGCACAGCTACCCTGTGACCACTCTGTGTGGCAAGTTTTAACATTATTGCTTCTGTATGTATTTTTCCCCATAAATTATTCTTTGCAGAAGAATGTTAATTAGTAACTGATAGATATAAAAATTGCCAGGGACAGCCCATTAATTCCATTTACCTTAATGGCACTTAGATCATAGCTTGCAGTACAGCTGTATTCAGACTGGATTATAAATGTAATTTTTTGCATCATTAACTACCCTGATTAATCTTAGACAGCAAAAGCATAATTATAGAAACACAGGACTTACAATGTGCCAGTTTAAAGTTGTAGCTTTGCTCTTTTATATTTACATCAGTGTAAACAGCATAGGTTTTGAAAATTTAGACTGAAACAGTTTTTCTCCATTTCTTAGTAATTAACTAGTGCCTTGTAGTAGTCATTTCTCATTTCTGGTTTGACTTGGGGGTTCTTAGGTTTTATTTTGTTTTTGCTTTGTTGAGGTTCTTTTAAAGTGCCTTTTGTAACATGTTTTGTTTTTGACTGGTGCAATTACTGGATATTTGCATAGTAATTGACCACCATTAGCGAGGTGTTCATTCTGATCAAAGCATATTAAGGAAAGCACATGCATTTTCTGTCTGGTTTCTGTGGAGGCCAGTAGATGTCATTCTGATTTTCACATTAAAGTCATCAGGCCAAACAAAAGTACAAATTCTGATACTAGTCTCAGACAGAAGCAGATTTGATGAGTTGCTTGTTTTGCCGACTGCAGCCAGGCAATAGCACGTTCTACTTGAGTCCAGGTCTGATGTTAACAGTTGAGAAACCTGACCAGCCTGGTATCAGAAAAGCTTTTGCCACATGGGGGTTTTCGACTTGTTTATCTCTGGATTTGATCAGCAAAAGGTGATGTAACTCTGTGTTGAGTCTGTGCCTTTGGTGTAGTATTGTCTTATCTATACAAGACTGATGTGACAAATCCCCACCTGGTAAGTGCATAATGCTACTTAAGTTGTTAAACTTCCAGTAGCAGTTAATAATGAGAAAAACAAGAACTGACAGAGAGAAAATTTGCACTGGTAATGCCATTTCAATAATCATAAATCTGAAAGGAAAACTAAAAGCAGTTCTTTGAATGACAATGCTCTAGAAACAGCATTTGTAAACATGATGATTCTCGAGAACATACTGGATTTTTCAGGATCGGTTTACTGTATGCTGCAAATGTGCTGTGTGTCTCCTCATGTGGAGTGTGAATCCAAGATTTTGTAGAAGGGGAAAGAATAAAAAACCCTTTCCAAACATTAATTCAAATGGTGATTGCATTTATGCCTTTTATAATTACATGGATTTAGTCTGTGTGGAAGGAAAAAACAGACACAAGTCCATTTCAATATAACAATCAACTTTTGATTTTATTTCTGTATTTGAGTCTCGCTTTCCGCTTCTTTCAAGCTATTGGCACAGCCACTGCAGAGGCAATCTGCTCTGCAAGTTACAAGGAGATAACAAAAAGTATTTTTCTCAGTAGTACCCAGAAAGGCAGCAGCACTTTTTAAGAAGACACAGGAAAAGGAGAAGGTTTGGAGCACTGTAGTTTGCAGCTGCTTCTGAAGTATATTTTAGTTATCTTATCCTATAGCAGAACTGTTTGTCGCTGAGAGCTGCTGGGGTAAAAGTCAGACTGTCTTTTGAAACAAAAACCAAAAGACACAAGTTGTAGTGAGGGTTTACCAAGAATGCTGCTCTGTTCTTCTGCTTCTAGCAAGAAGGAGCTGATGGAAGAGGTGATGGCTTCAGCTCTGCATTCAGGCACAGACCTCCACAGTGACTTTGAACTATTACTCTCAGTACCTATGTGTAAGATGAGGATAGTATTTCCTGGCCTCTTAAGTGTGTCACAAAGATCCTGATCATTAATGATTAATCCTGGTTCAGAAATGTGTGCAGTGTGTATTAAGATCTAATCATAGTTGTCAAAGCTGAGATCCAAGGTCAAGCCTTGGTTTGCACTTGTTCCATCAGAGTGTCAAGATAAGCAGGAATAAGTCATGGGGAATAGGGTTCATATCTAATATTACATTAGTATATAAACTTTACAGTAGCAGGAGGAATGATGTTTTCATTGTTGGTGATGTTTTAATAATCACAGATAATCGAGTAGAAAATAGGACCAGTGACAGGGCTGAGAGCCCTGAAGACATCTAAGATGACAGGAGCAAAGCCTGTGGGGATTTGCACTGCACTTTTTATGTCTTCTTCATTTTTTCAGAATTCTTTCATTAGTTGCTGTTATTTTATAAGGTCCCTCATACCTATTCTGTATTTTAGATATCTCCAGGACAGAACTTTTACTATAAAAGTGGAGGCAATACACCGTTATTATATCCATAGACCTTAAACAGTGCAAAACAAGCGAAACCTTCAAAATAATTGAAGTTGGGCTACTTGTGCATGATGAAGTTTCTTTTCTGAAAAGATGTGCTAGCAGCACAGATGTCTTTAAGTACTTGACTTGTAGACAGCAACTGCACAGTTCACAGGCAATAAAATTGCCTGTCTTCACATCCATAGGTACTTCAGACATGGATGATCTCGACTCAGTTATGCCTGTGCTGTCTACTGCAAAGTCGTAGGGCTGTGCATAAGAAGAAGTGGATTTGCCAAAAGTTCTAGTACAGCTCAGTTTTCATGTTAATCACCTGTCTGTAAATGGTCTTTGTAAAGGGAAATACTCAGATGAGACTTTGTATTATGTTTAAGTTCATAATATACACAAAATCCTTTTCAGCTTCACTGGTTCTAAAGACTCAATGGGCACCATAGTTTCACTTAATATGAAGTGATGCTGTCCTGCTGGCAGGAGTCAGCTGAGGAGATGGAAGAACTATCAGCACTGCTTGCCTGCAGCAGCTCAGTGTCTAGCTGCTCCATCCACAAGTGTTTGCCTAAATTCTGGTTGCCATCTGCATGTATTAGCTCATCTGAGATTCCAGCCTGGAGGGACACAGAACATCCCTTCTTACTCACTGGACTACAGCCCACAGTCCTCACCTGGTCAATGAACCTCTGACTGTATATCACCAGTGTAGTCAGAGCTGATTCAGGTATCCAGTTGGAGTTTGCTTGGCTTAAAATTATATAAAGGTCAAGATCAACATGAAGCAACTCTAAACAATCAGAAGATTCAAGAAAATGCATGAACTAGTCCAAACCAGTACACTCTGCCATGACAGAATGTGTTCCATCTTGTGACAGTGTCCTTTCACAAAAGCAAAAGTTACCAAAGCTGTGCCAGAAACCACAGGCTCTTATTAACTCTACATTTTGGTCTTTGTAGTTACATTAATACTCATTTTATGGTAGTAGACTCTTGCAAGGAGGGGAGATTGCCACTTTAATCTTGTTTTAAGGTATCTTGGACTCCTAGGCAGGTATTTCTGCATGCACACATGTAAAAACAGGTTTCTTTCCTTCCTTTGTTTCATTTAGTTCTGTTTCAATCTACAAAAATGTCAGAACTCAGGGTCAGACTGGTACTTCCCTGGCAATACCTTTTTCTAAATTTTAATTTTGACATATCACTCAGATAAAACTTCAAAGATGAAATTGCATGGAAAAGTACACTGTTAACGTTTCATCTTTTTCCAAATGATATAAAAACATGCTGAGAATTATTTAATGGATCACATTTCAGAGATGGGTAGGAAGGGATTAAAGCACTTCAAGTAGCGAATGAGCCATAACTGTATTCTCCACAGCTGTTCAGTGCACTCAGGATTGCACTAATGACTTAGTCACTAAGACTGACAGGAGAGTTGGAATGAATCTCAGTGGTAATCTTTGGAGAATTACTGGAAAAGTACAGTCACAATGTGGGTACCCACTGAAGGTGTAAGTGTGTTCTTTTCATCAAAATGGAAGGTAGTCCTGTTTTTTTACTATGAAGAAAATGAGCATTTCAACTGGTAGGGAGTTGGGTTAGTAATATAATAATCTCCATTTATTTCTAAATTCTCTCTTTTCTATCTTTTCCTGATTTCTGCTCCCTAGAGAATCTGAGGAAGAAATCAGGTTGATGGTAATTTTTCAGCTAGAAATACTTTATTAAAATACAAATTACCTTTGACCACCTCTCTTCTCTCTTCTACTTGGGATCATCTTTTTTCCCTCATCTTCTTGGGATCTTGCTTAGCTTAGTACCAAATTCTAAAGTTGTTTATGCATACATAGTTACTACGAAGAGCAAGGTTTGTTTACATCATTATGTAAGCTCTTAAACTATGTCAAGAAATGGCATCTTTTCTTTTTTTCCATTTTCCAATTTCATATTCCTCTATTTCTTAGTGGAAGTGAGTATCCTGAACACTCAGTCTTATCCTGGTTAAAAAATCAGGGAGGTTTTAAAGCTAATCATGTTATGGAGGGAGTAAGCAGGTTAATGACTTCTCCTGTGGTCCATAATCCATGATCTGAGAAAAGTTAAAGTATTTGCATGTAAGGAGATATAATGCTCTTAAGTGATCTGTATGAGGGCTATGAATATAGCCATGCACATAATTTACCCTCATACTTAACCATTACCTATTATAAGTGTGTATTCAGCTGCATATGCAAACTGTAGCCCTTCAGCATCCATTTGTGAAGAGTGTGAGGGGCATTATTCTTCTGTATTGAGTGCTGCTGGTGCAATTAATTTAAATAAAATTGTCTTGAATCTCCAGATGTGAGGCACAATGATGAGAGTTGGTCACATGTTTTTATATCCTGGAATTTTCATTAAAAGGAGAGCAGAACTTCCTTTCAAGAGAAGGGAGTAGGGAAAAAAAATTAAAAACCCAACCAGAGGTACTCCTGCAGTCAAATAATTATACTAGCAAATATGTCTGCTTCCATCTGAAGTACTTGTACAAATTTTGAAGAAAGACAGACATCTATTAAAAGCCAAGAGAAAAATGCAGTAATTTTCTAATACTCCATTGTAAGGGGTTGTCAGAATTATAGTAGCTAAACAAGCAGAGCAGCTTTGTAAAATGTTTCAATTGAAATGGTGAAGTGTTTTACACTAAAACAATTATAAAATGAGAATCAGGAAAATATCTTTCTCTCCAGTATTCAACTGCCATATTTTAGCCTTTGCTTCCTGAAAATACTTGCTTATTCAAGTATTACCCACTAGAACCTGGGATAAAACTATTCTGTCCCTATAACAATTTTTTTCTTTTATGGCGGGATGTATGGATTAAATTATGTGTTGGGGTCCCTTTTATTTTATTTTCTGATTCTACAAGTATGACTTAAGAATTGTAACTTCTCCCAGTGTTAAATCTTAACAAACTAAGATTTTGAAATGTGTTGAAATGCTATAAAATTAGAGATTTGATAGAGTATTTTAATAATGTCTGAAGCATGCTGTGTTTTTTTTAAAATTAAGAATATATCTCTTTAAACATTCCAGTTATAGAACAGAATAAAAATGGTAAATAAGAGAAATTTTTAAAATAGGCTAAAAAAGCATATCAGCATGAACAGGAACTTTGCATTCCAGAATTTTCTCAGTTCTTAAACACATACAGATGCAGTAACTTCTCTGAAAAACATGCAGTAGTTTTCAGAGACCACTTTGCACCCTGATACTTGTAAGCAATTCACTTGTAAGAGTGAATCAAGTGCCTCTCTGCCAGTTCTCTGTCTGGCACACATCCTGCTTTTATTGTTGTTGTGATTAGAAAGACTCACTATTATTAAATACCAGTTATAACACTTGGTACAGTTTTCTGACATACATTCACGTATGAATGATGCTGTTGGGAATTTGTTGTGCAGCCCTCATTAGGGTTGCCAACCCTCTGCCAACCTTTTTTTGCAAACTATTGAGCACAAACATGAAAATGCCTTTAACTTTTTTTAATACATTCTTTTTCTCATGAACTCATTTTTGCTTTGTTCTTGGTGAGTCTCAGAAAACAAATGGTGTTTGTGAACTTAGCTTTTTATCTTTATTGGTATCTTTTGAGACATCTTTAGGGAGAGTATAGCATTTATGTATTTTTGTTTTAAGCAATTGTTTTGGGTTTAATCATATTTTTACCATCTGCCACTGCTCACTTAAGTGAGCAGATAAAAGAACAATCCACCCTTTCTTTGCACACCACTTTGTAAATGCCTAGTAGGAGTGCAATGAGTAATTCTCTCATTTTCAAGGTGATCTGTTTCATGTTGGTCTGTTCTTATGCTGCAATTGTTGTATTGAGTGCTGTCCACTAGATAATTGAGCAGTATTATAAACACGCTACATTTCATTGCCTTTCATGTCTCTTCTTTGGGAGAATCTTATAGGTCTTGTAGAATTTTCCTTTGGATAAGCACTGAGAATCAATCACGGTTTCACATTTGAGAAGATTATCATCCATACTATTTTTGCTCTGTTTGTTCCATAAACCAGAAAGCATATTTTGAATGAGATTGGACTAAAATGAGGGGTATCCCATTTTAGAAAATCAGCTGAATACCTCTCCAGAGAGTTTTTCCGAGAGATGTTAGGCAAGTCGCTTAACTCAAACATTTCCCAGGCAACTTTATGGATCGTAGGTCCAACTTGCAGTTGTAAAACTGTGTTTAGTCTGTGTAGCCCCTTCACAGATGAATCTGGAATCAGGAACTGTGTGGGGAACATAGGAAAGGCAGTATAATAGTAAGTACTGTCAGGTATATTAGGCTGAGTAACTGGAACTGGTGTACAATTTTTGTTCTTTATTTCTGAGAAAATACCATCTCTTATCTAAAAAAGGGATTTTCAAAGTAAATTAATCATTCTTGTGAACTTCTCACATCCTGGGCCAGTGACAACTGTAGGAGAGCCAGTGAATAGGCTGATAATTCCCATTGGGAGTGAGGTTTCAGTCCATGAGGTTTAGGGTTATTCATTTAACCTCTTGGACAAAATACAACATTGAACAGTTGCTCATTAGTTGAACATTGTCCATCTTCTAAGCAGAACAAAGCCAAAACCTTTTGGGGAAAAGATGTAAACATATTTTAAAAATATAATTTCATAAAAGTGCCAAATTAAGGCTTATAGGCATTTCATGTTTTTAAGGGCTTGATCTGCAACCTTAACATTCTGCTAGTACTGTGTGTTTCTGTATTTAGGATACATACACAGATTTGTTCCAGTTTGACAGTCCTTCACATGTTGTTTAGTGTGTTTGATTAGCATAATCACTGTGTGATTATTTCTCACTAGCCTTAGCATATGCAAATTCTTGTCTTTTGACTGACAACCATTATTAGACAATCAGAGTATAAGGATTTGCATAATCTCTCTGTGGTTACAGTATTTGTGTGCAATACTACTGTGAATGCAAATCCTTTTGCTCTGACTCCTTTCTGTATATTCAAGCAGCTTGCCAGAAATACTGCTGCTGCTTCAGCATCTCATTTGCAAGTGGAAAAATCTACAAGAAAAATATAACGAAAAGAAGGGAAGAAATACTAGAGTCACATCGGAAAGGTGACTAGACAACTGCTAGAATTAAATAGCTCCATTAGGAAAACGAAAAAAGAAAGAAACACTCTTACAGGATTTCAGTAAAAGAATAAAAAGTTTACTTTGGGAATTCATTCTGAAGTACTATTCGAGTTACCCATTGCATTCTTTGGGAAGTGACAGCAATTTTCTTTTTAATAGATTTTTTAAAGAAAAGCAGTTACTCTGTAAATATTGCACATTATTGTAGTTGTAGATATTTTATATTAATTATGTTATATTTAACAAGGATGAACAATATTTCTGTTTATGTACATGGAAAGCATCAAGTTAGTTCTGCTTTCTTTCATTGACAAGAACAGAAATGGTAGACACTAAGAAAAGATGGGTAGTGCTGAGTTCAGCTCTGCATAATTATTCACCATAATTGCTAGGGCAATACTGAATAAATTAGCTGTAAAAGGATAAGTCATGCATGGTAGCACATCTAGAACGTGTATTCTAACTCTTTGACATTCTTTTATTCGTGCATGAAACCAAAATATTGTTGAACATCCATTTTTGGTGTGTGTTTAATTATGCTTGCTAAGCTTTTCCCATCATTCCTTTTGAATTGTCTTCTTTAGTTAGTTTATAAGATTCTTATTAATCAATTACTGTGGTTTTTGGAAAAAAACAGCCCTGGAGTGCCAGCTGTAACAGTGGGACTTACTTCTTATGGAAACGTAGAATGTCATATATACTTAGGATCAAATCGCTGAGCTGTTGTTGAACTGTTCTGTTTCCGACATGGTCACCAGGACATTAAGAATGTGTCAGGTAGGTTGTAAGTCATAGGTCTTATGTTTCTGGAAAGCATCATGTTCTGCAGAGAAACAGAGAGTTTTCTTTTTTAACGTGCTTGGTTAATAAATACTTTTGTGTGTGTTGGGATTGCTGTGTGCACACAGAAATTAATAGCAATGTGTGACCCACAGTACTTCATGTTTTTCCTGGAAGTTTTTAGACCTGTTGCACATGCTTTGTGCTGCTTGAAAATGTAACTGCAGTAGATGCCAAGTATCTCTTGGAGAAGTAGTAGCTCCCACTCAACTGCACAGTGCCCCTGACGTGGGCAGTCTATACAGCCAATATATGTTTGAAAGTCCAGGAGTTCTCCAAAATATCTTACTTTCTGCATAAGTAATAACTATACAATGTAGTGTATCTAATATAATATTGCTGCATCTCTACAACTGACCTGAATGATTGCAGAGGAAATGCCTGTGAATTCTTGGTGCCACTGAGATCACACAGGAACTGATCAGTTTTCAATTTAAAATAGTCAAATTAATGCTGTGAGAAAATTGCTGGCTCTAAGAGTCCTGAGCTATAAATGACAGTGTCTTTGCACCACTGAGGAGCATTCTTATAGCTTAATCTTTCTGTATTTCTGTAAGTATAGCACAATTATAATCAAGTAGGCAGTTTTATGTTTAAACT
Organism: Rhabdornis inornatus; assembly: GCA_013397075.1. NCBI lineage: Eukaryota > Metazoa > Chordata > Aves > Passeriformes > Rhabdornithidae > Rhabdornis > Rhabdornis inornatus. Next base: position 8,491,590 of record VWZS01007271.1, read on the forward strand.
GGTTGGTGTTAAAACTGCATCTATCATGCAGTTTGAAAAATGGGTCAGGTTGAGCAATAAAGATAATGTGGAGGATGTGATATTTTGGGATTTTTGCTTGGCAATGGCAAAGATTGATACAGGATTTAAACTGTTTCCAATGCTTTTATTAGTTTCACTGTTTGTTGGAACATAAGAGAATGAATGAAAGGAGCCCACACTGAGTTATCTTTATTTCTTATCAATGTTACAACCCTAACACAGTGCAATGTTACAATCAAAATAACATTAAAGGAATTATATTATGAGTAATTGCATATAATTATTATAATTATATGTATATAATTATGTATTTATGACTATAGTTTCTTTCCATTGGTCTGGATTTCAACAAACATATGTATTAGTAAGAACAAAATGAGGCCAAATAAGCCCAATATTAATTGTAATATTATTATCAAATGTATTAGGATCTGGACTTTAACAGGTTCTGGGAGGTGGTGGAAGCTATGCCACAAAATTCACTTAGCTGCTCAAGTAATGAAAGTCAGTCTTTTGGTGGGTATTTTTTTAAAAAATTACGTTAAAATGGTCTACAGCAATTTTTTCCTGAGAGCTTCAATGACCTGAAATGTTTTTCTGCTCACTTAGTATAAGACCATAGTGATCTGAGTCAATCTTTTTTGGCTAATTTCTTTGGTCTTGAGGTAAAAATACTTTCTTCCTTGTTTGATTGCTTTAGGCCTACCATACGCTCTGAAACAGGCTTTAGGCATCCACGTGGTCTTATCCTTTGACCTGGATGCTTTTATTTATAGACATTAATGAATTTCAATTAATTTACTGCAAACCTCAAGCATCTGAAATGCTCATATCATGCCTTTTGGTTTTAATACAAAATTAAAAAATAAGTTCCTTTAATTTATATCCCTTTTGTGATTTGAGCCTTTGTGGATCAAGCTTGCATGCTTTCCTTTGCTCTTGCTTTGTTGGGGTTTTTTTTTTGAGGCATATTCTTATGCCCCTGGGATAAGAACTCACATAAAAAAAAGTAATAAAAATTATATATATTAAAAATTTCTTGAAATTCAGTGTTTGAATTTCAGCTTCAGCATAAAATACAGAAATTATTTGTGGAAAATGTGTAAGATTTACTTTCCAAAGAATCAGATTTCTCTGTATGTAAAATATACCATCCCAGGTTCTGCATTACACAGATATTTACTGAAAATTTAATGAGATGAATACTTGGCTACAGAAAGCCTTCAAGGATAGCTGCTATGGTGATTCTGGAAACATGTCCCAGGCAGGTAGGATAACAAGGGATCTCCTGGGTCAGCTTCTTGGTGATTTTGTGGCAGGCATTTCCTCCAGAAGAGTTCATGCAACAGCCGCTTCTTTCATCTTCAGTCCACAAAATAAAGAGCATTTTCTTGCTTTATAGTAAGCACAAGAACAAGGAATACAGCTAATATCATAGGTCTGGCAAGACTGAATTTAAAATAACCAAAACCACATTATAGTGATATGGTCAAAACTAAGAATATGCAGTAAGAGGCCAAGTTCTATCATGTGCTTGGTTTAAGCCTGAATTTTCCTAATAATCCTGAAGATTTTGGGAAGGCAGTACAGTATTTGATTAAAGAACACGAATCATGTCATCTTGCCACAAATTTCAGCTTGAATAATTAGAACACAGACAATGTTATTGTTGTGCATGTATTGAAACCAAAACTGAATCAAATTAACTTATATATTTATCTTCATTGCCCAATCTAATAGTCATCTTGTGGTTTGCAGTAAACCTTGAGCACTGTGCTATCTCTAAACTGACCACATGGAATAGTGTAACATACAGAAAATGTCTGGTGCTGGAGAGTAGAAAGGCAAAAGGTGATGGACAAGTCAAACAGAGTGCAGCTCTCAGAGCAAACTCTCTGTGTTGTAACTTACAGTGCAAATATATTTTCAAGAGGAAATAAAGGGACATCTTGCCAGCCTTGGTCTTCTGCACAGCTTTGACATCTGAATGATAATCTTCCATGTGAATTACAAACTTCTCTGTCTTTCACTTTAAATGAGAGTAAATTAAATGAGTTTTTTCTAGGAAATGAAAGCCAGGATTGTAAAATAGCACTTGTGATGAGTAAAAAGCAGATTTTTTCAATTTTTTTCATTATGACCTTTATTTTGAAAATGCATACCACTTACATAAGTTGAAATAAAATGTATATATGTGATTAGTAATGTTCAGTAAGCCTCAAAGTGCTTGGAGATGCTTTAAAGTATCTCACAACTTGCTGATTATCTCAGCTATATGATATTATTTCCCTCTTTATATTTCCCTGCAATTCTTGCTCTCTATTTTCTGCAGTCAGCTAGCTTTATTCCTCTGACTCTCAGCAGGTCTCCTCTCTGTCTTTCAGTATCTGTGAGATCTGAGTCCTTATCACACTGCACCTAAGTATCCTGTTACCTCTCAGATTTCCTGCATAAAACTTGTGGAGGCTTATCTGATGCTTTTGGATGTTTATTTAGAATTTATGGATTGGTTATATTTCCCAAATGAAATCTCCAGGGAAAAATAATAATGTTAAATACCCCTCAAGCATTCTATCCCAACTTTATTAGAATCTGGTGCTAAGTTTTTAAGTTTAACTGTGCTTTGCAGTATCAAAGAACAATTCTCCCGTCCTTGGAAGTGTTCAAGGCCAGGCTGGATGGGGCTTTGAGCAACCTGGTCTAATGGAATGTGTCCCTGCCCATGGCAGGGGGGTGGAAATAGGTGATCTATGAGGTGCTTTCCAACCCAAACAATTCTATGATTCTATGAACTCATAGAGAAGGGATTATAATTTGGAAGCAGTTTTTCTTAATTAATTTGAAAACTATCCAGAGCACTTCTTCATTTAGAGCCACAAATGCAAATCATCCTATTCACAGTAATGCCATGTAGTTGTATACCTAGAAGCCTACATCTTTAAAAACTCGAAGGGAAGGGTGCCAATGGGTTTCTGTATCAGCAGATAAACAAGGGCAAATCTGTGGTCTTATTAGGAAAGAAACCACGCATTTTTTCCATGAGACCAAATTAAAATTAAGTATAACATAGAGCAACTATTCTACATATTCATGATCTTTTTAATTCTAAAAAATATTTTGTCTCATTCTCAATATGAATGCATCAGTTGCATCAGAAACCCAGCCTCATTTGGAGCTAGAATACTTACTCTGAAGGCGGGTAAATCCAGTTAAAAAAAAAATTAGTCTTTCTATCTTGTGAACCATGGTAGTACCTTTTATTTAACTCTTAGAGCACTTCTTTCTTGGCTTTCTCATGTCATTGTGAGATAATGGGTACTTGTGTGATAATGGGAAAGATTATCTTGGTAACACTGAAGGCCATTATCTCACATTATCTGAGAAGTGCCATAACTTGAGCAAGCGAACAAAGAAGCTCTCTAAAGAATCTCACAGCTGTGGTTAATGTCAAGCCAAACAGTTAGATTGGATCAAAGATTGCACAATTTCTTGTTACCCTGTGCTGACTTACCCATATATCTGAACTTCAGGTTTCCTTAATTGCTTTAGACCTGCAGTGTCAAAAGGAACAGGATTTCTCCCAACTTAAACAGCTCAGAGTTAGCATCAGTTAAGGCCATGTCACACTTTAGTATTAAAAATAGCAAGCTACAGGTCTATTGATTCTGCTGGCATGAGAATCCACCTCTCACTGGAGCAGTCTGAAAAAGAAGAGCTGTTACAATTTATGTACTTTCCTATGTAGTGGTGTCCTTTTTGGTCTATATAACAGTATTTTTGGATTGTGGGGTTGTTCAAGATCATGTTACTCAGTAAAATGAATGCTCCTATAGCATGGTTTGATCGCTGCAGAAAGTCTTATACAACTTGCTGTCATCTTTCAGAGCTTGATATACTCTGCCCTTAGTCATCAGTGTTATTTGGGGGTTATGTTACAGTGGCATCCCTCATTTTTAGGTGGGGTTGGTGTTCTTTCATGCTGGTTGGTGCACGAATGTAATGAGGTGTTTCACATCAAATTGAAGAAGATGCTCAAACTGAGAATTTTTTCCAGACCGTTTTGCTATTCTATAAAGCTTTTCTGTCTCCCTTGGTTTGTTTGGGGGGGTTCTGTGTGTCTGTGTGGGTTTTTTTTAAATCAATCTTATTTTCTTTTCAACAGGAATTAATTTAAATACCTATTTCATATTTGACACTGAACAGCTGTCAGGTGATGCAAAACCTCTGTAGCGATCTGTTCTGGATTCACTGCAATAGAGGCCATGACTTTCTACCATTACAGCTTTCATGAATAATTGATTACTCTAAGGAGAAGCTCTGATTCTTTATTTATCAAATAACCCTTTGCCAACAGACTGGAAAATAGTGAATCATGGAGACATGGGAATGGAGAAAGATGCTATCTTTTTCATGACATACAGTGATTATGCTCTGTGAATACTGGTTATCAAAATTAGTCAAAATATGTGATTTTTAAAAAACAGTTTAAAGATAAACAATATCAGCAGCTTAACCAAGTTGCTGCAAAGCTATTACCAGACTTTTAAAGTACATGTCAATTTTTTTTTGTGAAAAAGAAATAAGAAGCATTTTGTTCAAATAATTTGGGAAAAGTGATTTCAATCCTTCAAGTAAAACAGTCTCTCAAGTAGTTTTCGTGAAGTTCTCTGCCAAGGTGGTACATTTTTTTTTTAATAGAGAACCTGACTTGCAGACAATATCAGATCAGTGATCTGGTTGAAGTTAGCTCAGAATAATCTTTTTCATAAAAGTCCAAATTCATCCTTAAATCAGAGTTTATTCAGAATAGTTTCTTCCAAACGACTGTGAAAATAATCATTGGAGGATTTGTATCTTCTGTAAGTTGTGTAGATGTTTCAAGGAAGAGATTCATTTATTGGTTCATGAGATATTATTATTATTTGATAATACTGAGGTATTCTGTGGGATTCTAAAATTATATGTACATAATATTCTTTCACATTTTCATTAATCATTTTCTTATTAATTTTATTTAAAGTGTTATTGTTTTATTTATTGAGCTAAGTTTTCTCTGATATGTAAATCACAAATTGGTGTTTGGATTGGTAAACCTGTTCAGCATTTACAGCTTATACCTTTCTTCAGTAAAGGGAGATCAGTGCATATAAAATTGAACTAAAGATATGTGTTTCAAGAAAGTTAATGACAGTTTTCTTTGTTTCTTTTTGCATAACCTCTTTGTATAACTGCATGAATAAGAAATACTCATTTTCAAAGAAAAATAGCAGTTTTCTGTAGATCATGGTATGGCTTGATGCAGAACCTGTTTTGAGATTTTAGATAACATAGCACACAGTGGAACAGCAAAAGCTTTTTATTTTTCTTCTCTCTTCACAGATGGACCCAATTCAAAAAGCTGTAATAAATCATACGTTTGGAGTTCCTCTTCCTCATCGAAGAAAGCAAATCATATCATGCAACATTTGCCAGCTGAGATTCAATTCTGATGTAAGTCGATCATTTTGTATCAGATTAGAAATATGTACTTATCTTCTAGGATGTGCCATAATTTTCAGAAATTGAGCGTAAATGAAATGTTGTGATTTCAGTTTGTCGCTCAGCAGATGAAAAGGCTGTAGATGTTTCAAATAAACACAATGGCTTGGTAGTGTTTATACACCCAGCCAGATTTTCCCTGCCAATATATCCCTGTAAGCTCATCAACTTCAGTTGTGCTGCCCTGAGTGTAAACAGGAAAAATTGACTGATCCATTACTGCTAATAATGCTGGTATATTTGCTGGATCCTAATTATTCTACCAGTCCTGGTTATGTTTACCTTCAGTTGGCTCACACCCTGCATCCTCTCGCTCCTCCAGCAACGAAACAGAACAAGCTGAACTGGAGATGGTCTCTAATACACCGAGGAAACTTATATCCCATAATCACCCAAGGGAGCTCTGCTGTGGTGCTCCTTGCCATGTAATACCTGTTGTGTCACAGAAAAACCTCTTAGGTTTTAGCTCTCCTATTTCCTTCTCAGAATCGCTGTGTATACAGACCAAACCTGACATAGTAAAGTGTATTTTTTTCTGCTCTTCGAGGCTCTTCAGGAAGTTTCTTCATATGGGCATTGCTAGTGAGAACAAATGTTCCCCTCTCTTTAATTCACTGTGTGATTTAAATATGGAAGTTACTTCTGTCAGTAATAAAATGTTTTCACTTAGAATGAGGTCAAAGTCAAAAGTGTCCACAAGGTTCCTTCCTAATTCTAGACGTAGGAAGAAGGAAAATAATTCTTGTGTACTTCTGACCCTTTAAATGCATCTATTTATGTACAGTTTGTACTATTTTTAATGTATTGATTATTTATCAGAGCCATGAGCTTGTCTTTTCTTTCCCTTCAGCTTTTTATCCCTTGGTAATAATTTCAAAAATATCTCAGTCAGAATTTCCAGACCAGTCAGCATCACATATTTAATTTTACCGATGACTCCAGGTTATTCAGTTCATTTACTGAATGGATACCTTCTCTTATAACGCTGACATAATTCTCAAAGAGTGGTGCAAGGAAGGGCAATACTCTCTTTGTCATGTCCCCCAGAGATAAAAATAGAAGAGTCAAATTAGGGTCTTCCATTTAGAAGCCAGATGCCAAAATTAGGACTGTGGATACTGAGTCATTCATGAGGAGGGGATGATGGAGACTTCTAGGCCACAGTGGGTCTTACCAACTGAGCAGCCCAATTTATCACTCAAAATTTTCATCTTTTTCAGCTTTGTCACAGGAAAAAGCATGTCACACTGAACCAGACACAGTATATAGCTGAGAGATCAAATACTTCAGTGTTACATACCAGAGTGAAACATCTCCTTTCAAAGAGGATATACCATTTGTTTGTCTGCAATAAGATCTAGACAAAAGACAGAAAGATTAACACGTCAGTAAAGTTACTTAGTCAATAGCAGCTACTCAACTTGAATTGATATGTGGAGTGGAAAATTTTCCTGCTAAGAAGATCTAGGCAATTTCCAGGATAAAATGTTTGAAGTAAAAATCCTTCTACCCAGAAACAAAGTATCAGTGGACACAGATACTTTTTACTCTGAGGACTACTTTGATCCCATACTGTTCCTTTTCTGCTGCTCTTAGAAAAGATTCTGAAGAAGAGAGGGGGAAGAAGCAGAGGCCATTTTCAGAACCATCTAGTGTCCAAAAAACTGGTTTCAGAAGACATTTATTAATTTAAGCTGTTCATAGAAAACTCTTGCAAGACTAGCTGGTATTTATCTGTCCCTTCACACCTTAGGTGTTAGAGGCTTGAACTCAAATAGCCAACACTGTTCAGAAGGTTGTTTTAATGGTCCTCTCTTTCTAATAGATCAACATTATCTCTACAGAATGGGGAGACCTTCTTGATGAGTATGTTTCATTTTCCACTTTTACTATTTTTCTAAGTTTTAAGGCAACCACAGTGTTGATTGATGGAGAGATTATGATCCAAAATCCATCCGTTTATTAACCTGGAATGATATCTCTCCCCTTTTCACTACCACACAGAGGCAATTTGTGGATATCCTTATGATGATGTCTTCTCATTCCAGTGCTTATAGTTATTACTGCTTCAAATCACAAAGTGCTCTGCTGAGGTGTTCAAGAAATAATCTGTAGTCAGAGTTCCACTGCACTTTAGAAATGTTTTTCTGCAATGTGAGGGGAATAGGCAGAGCTATTTCCTCCATTGCTTAGGTAATTTTGAAATGTACACCTATGTCTGAAGCAAAAATGTGGTAAACTAAAGATTTAATATTGGGATTCAAAGGAAAAAACGCTTTGATGAAAAAGAGCTGTTAGCTATCATTTTTTGATAACTCTACTATGAATGCAAGCACACACATTGTAATTCTTTCTCCTATTATAATGAAAACGTTTTCATTTACTCAATATTCCTGTCTTTCATTTTCATCATATTTTGTTAAACACAATTTAAATCCATAACAACAATAAATAACTTTTCTGTCTAGGAACTTAGGCTTTGTGTCTATTCCACCAATATGTCTCTATTTTTAGATGTGGGAGATAGGTTTTATCAGAGAGTAATGAATAGAAATCCCATTTTTCTGCTACACAACAATATTATGAAAATGTTTACAATAAAACTGGTCTGTGGGGCTTTCTTTTTTGCATAGAATACACAATTTTCTCCCTTTAGATAGAGATTTCTTTAAGAGTAGCAGAGCTTTTTTTTTTTTTTTTGGTTACATGCTATCAAAATCACATTTTAAAAAGATGAGGAAAGGCAGTACAATAGTCTAAAATCATTTAGCTTCTTTGTAAAGGAGTTATCCATTAATCTTTATGACAGCTGTGTATTCAGTATTTCTTTTTAAAATAAATCTCATACAAGGGAAGGGAGCAATGTGCAAATAACCAAAGCCTCTCCATGCTGAGCAAAAACATTAGAACAGCAGAGGTAGGTTTTGTGGAGTCCATTTCAAACATTTTTTTTTTTCAGAGAATCTAGATATATCATTTAGACTCATATTGTGCATTCAATCTAGGGTGAAACGTTTAAATATATGCTTAGCTGCAAGTGCCTATGTTGCCACTTAGATGTTGGCAGCTGCTGAGAGCTATTGCAGTAAATGCTTGCTTTGTAGCAAACATTAAATCTGTATCTCCAAGATGTAAAAGTAAAATGTAGTCCAGCTGACTTCAGTAGGATAATTCAGGTGCCTATAGGTAGCTGTAGGAGTAAATTTTCTGCTTATGGCCTGGAAAAAAAGAAAAAAAAGCATTAACTGAATTTTCATGCCTTGACTATTTGATCTTCCTTTGCCCATGAGATTATTTGATGAATCTATATAGTTATCAGTATCTGTAAACAAGGTCAATTTTTTGCAGAGGGATTACCTTTTTCTTCCCTCTCATTTAACGAGATGGCTGAGTGATGACCCAGTTTGCCTTTGAAGAAAGGTTGGGCAGCATTCTGATGTACTCACAGGGCTTGAATTCCATTATGATACACTTTAAAAATATTTCCAATTATATGAGCCAGAAATTATTGTTTGACTTAAATAGCAACAGTAGTAATATTTCCCAGCAAATCAGGGATGCTCATCAGTCCTTATTTGTTGGTTTTCTACCTTATTTTTCTCCATCTCTGTGAAACAAAGGTATCACCAAATTGATATATTGTTCCACTATATGAATTTGTCAGGCTTCAAAAGGTGGTCTTCCATTAAAACAACAGTGAAGGATTTTTTGAGGATAGGATGCAATATAACTCTGCAGTATTCTACTATGGTTCTAACTTTTGTGGGGAAAGAAGCAGGACCAGAGGACTAATATCCTATTTAGGCTATGCTTGATATCTAGAACAAAAGATTAATGTATCAACTTGTAAGGGCCTAGGGTATAATAAGGTGATAATAAACAGTCAACATTAATTTGTCAAGAACAAATCATGTCAAATGAATCTAATTTTGTCCTTTGACAGGGTAATTGGCGTAATGGATAATAGGGAATAAATAGATGTGACATATTTTGGCTTTAACAGGAGTTTATACAGTCCTATGTGACAGTCCTGTCAAGTAAGCAGGGGAATATGGTCCAGGTGATACTATTAAAAGTTGTTGCACAGCAGAATGAAGAACTGCAGTTGAGAGTATCTGCTGATGGTCTCCTGTCAAAACAACAGGTCACAACAAGTCAGGATCTGCAAGAGTCTCTTTCATGCTTACTGCTACTCTAACTTTTCATTAGCAATGTGCCTGACAGAATAGAGTGTACATATGCCAGTTTTGTGGATGACATCTAGATGAAGGGTGGCAGCTTCTTGATGAATGGTGGCAAGTTCCAGATCTCAGTCCAAAATTATCTCTAGTTGGAGAAAAAAGTCTGGAATTATGACAAGTGCAGTAAATAAAAGCATGAACTATTGTGCTTAGACTGGAAAAAGTAAATGCACAAGTTCTAAAATGAGTAGATGTTTATCTTAATGGCATCATGAATCATAATCCAAGTATGATTACTAATGCAGGAAAAAAAGAAAGAAAAACTCACCCAACTAATCCTATATATGACATTTTTTACCCCAATTATGAGATTTATCAGTAAGTAAGTATTCCACAGCAAATATTCAAGAGCGGCCCTACCAAGAAGGATTGAGAATGCTTGTGGATGAGAGGCTGGACATGACCCAACAAAGCGGTGTGGGCAGCAGGTCAATGGAGGAGATTCTCCTCTGTTCCACACTTGTGAGACCCCACCTTGAGCACTGCCTCCAGCACTGGGATCCTCAGCACAGGAAAGACATGGACCTGTTGGAGCATGTCCAGAGGAGGGACACCAGGATTATCAGTGGGCTTGAACATCTCTCCTGTGAGGAAAAGCTGAGTGAGTTGGAGTTGTTCAGCCTGGAGAAGGGAATGCAGTACGGATCACTGTGGCCTTTCAGAGATTAGAAGAAAGATGGGAACAAACTTTTGGACAAGAGATAATGGTTTTAAACTGAAGGAGGGTCAATTGGATCGGGCATAAGAAATAAGTTTATTATAATGAGTTTGATAGAACACAGGAATGGGTTTCCCGAAGAGGTGGATTCCCCATCCCTGGAAATATCCAAGGTCAAGTTGAACTGACCTCTGAGCAACCTGATCTAGTTCAAGATATTCCTGCTTCTTGCAGAGGTGCTAAACTAGATGACCTTTAAAAGGTTGCTTTCAACTCAAACTATTTTGATTCTGTGAGTTGAAATTGGCAATGGCTTAGGTGAAGAGTTATTTATTACAGTGGTCATCACACTCCAACACAAGCATAATTAGTTGCAGAATTTAGAACACATCCACTAATATGAAAAGACGTGAAAAGGATTCACTCAGCTAGAGAGAGCAGAAAGAACTGGATAGATGTGCAGCAAAAAAGACCAGGAAAAATAGAATTAGCTTTCCATATGTGAAAGGGACTTAATAAGAGTTTAGTGACCAATTGATCTTTGTTTTCCTTGGTTTTGATAGATAAATGAATGTGACTAATTCTTCAGATTAATTTGATTTAAGAGATTTTTTGTTGGACTGCTTTGTGAAACAATTTAACTATAATGGTGGTGAAGTTCCGGAAGGAAATGTAGGAACAGTTGAGGAGTGCCTGTTGGCAAAGAGTATTCACAAATTAGGCACCTGTTTCTGAGGCTGGAACAGAGATGTGATCCCACACCTGAGAGAGAGATTATATAACATCTTGCTTGACTAATTTACAAATCTCTCTCTGTAGTTTGGAAGATATAATAGAGATTTCCTCATCCATGCCCAATGACAGTCACACCTGGCCTGAGGCCTCTGTTTTGCAAAGAGAGGGAAACTCTAAAATATTGGTCCATTAAGAGCCAGGAAAGCCTGGTACAGTTAAATGCTAGAAGTTATTTAGCATTTCACCCTTCTGTTTTGAAACCTGTTGGTGAGTTTGCAGAGATATGCTTAAATGGTATTTGAAGCAACCAGTGCTATTTGCCTCAGTCCCTGTTCTGTTTGTAGCTATAACCACACAGTCCTATTCTTTACATGTTTTGTTGTACTTCCAATTATGGGTTAGAGTCAAATTTATAATTAAGCTTGAGATTTATAATCCTGGTTTGGTATAAACCAAATAATTTCTGCTTGAATTGTCATGTCATCTTTTTTAAGCAAAGTCACTTTTGGCAGGTATTAGTCACCAACCACTTTTATTGATTTATTTATTGATTTATTTATTTATTATCATGGGGCATTCTATTTCTTGTCATTCCAAACCAATGTGCCTGTGTTATGTGAATTCATCAGCCTGGTTCTTTAAGGAAAATTCTTTTGTGTAAATATTTACAGATTCTCAGCATCCCCTTAAAATCAGTATTACTGTATGAGGGTACAGTATTCATTGCAGCAGTTGTACATGAACAAGCATAAAAGTTCATCCAGATTGAACTTATTCATGTATATATATACTTTATATATTTCTATAACTGTCTCTCTGTATATATGCTACTTCTTTCTAATAATGCACCATCTTTCCTGTACTATGCAGTTAAAGTAAGGAGAAATAAATACTGATTCCAGTTACAGAATTGCACATGCTATTTATTTGAGATCAGAATATGAGTTAGGATGGAAATACATTCAAAGTGGATATTTTTCTAGAGGTAATGGTCTGCGGTATTCACTGTAAAAAGTAGCAAGTAATCACAGAAAATGATTAGTGTGCAGATTTCTGTGGGATATCTAGCATTTGCATCAATATGATGTAGAAACAGTAAAGAATTGCTAACAAAGTAATTACTTGATTTTTTGACATTCCAATAGTCTAATCAAATAGCACTGAATCTTATGCATTTACATTGCTTGCATGAAAAATTTTAAAAACAAGCTGGTATATCCTCTGCCCAGTATGATATTCAGTGGAGTCTGTTTTTATAGGCTTAGCTTGCATATTTTAGAAGCATTACCTCCTCTTTCCTAGACCACAGTTTTAAAGATTGTGATATGATTTGTGGTCAGATCCTGTGCAAATCTGGTCTTTCCCATACTAGAGCATTCAAACTTTTTTAAGGTTTTTATTTTCATTTTTTAAATATTTATTTTGAAAGAAAATAATCCTTATTTGCTTATTTGTAACCTTTTTCATGTAGGAAATAAATCACTTAATTTACAGATTATGAAATCTAGAATAATCTGAATTTAAGGTTCGCATAACCTCCAGTTTCTTAAAACATTTCTAAAATGCTTAAATAGAAAATATAAATCATTTCCTTTTGTTGTATGAAGTACTTTTCCCATAATTTTCACATTCTATACAGTACTTTTATGAATCTATGCAACCTATAAGCAGAAATTATTCATATCTGACAGAGTACCTTGTTTAGCTTTGACATACTTTTGATGTTTGAACTCCAGAGTACTTTTGGAGTAGTTTTGATGTTGAACTGAGTCCTCTGACTGATATCATAAGGTTGTGACTATTTCTTTGCCTCTTAAGCATTGGCAGCAGTGTGAATATTCTGCATGACCCTCAGTAACTGCTGTGAGTGGTCTCTGTGTGGCGTACAAGATGTGGAGTTTGCCAGACAAATTCACTACACAAATTCTTGACATAGTCCTTGTCCTTATCTCCTTTTTAATGAGAATAACCTATTTTGTCTAGAAAATCTGTACTGTCCTAGAACATGCAGCAGCCTGGGGGTATCAGACCACAGGGACATTGCCTAGGGTCAAGAAGGCAGTAGGAAAGGTTTTAAGTAACTGAACTTCAAGAGAGAACATTCTTAATGTCAGTTGTTTTCTTAGGTGGTTGCTGGTGGGGAGAGATGGAGTGCTTTGGTGTCTACCATGTTCATGTTACAAAACTTACACTTTCCTCTCAAAATTCACTCTCTAGCCACACTCAGCAGTGGTAGTAGAAGAGGGAGTGTCTAAATGAAGCACTAGAACGGGCTCCCAAGGGAAGTGGTTGGGTCACCATCCTTCAAGGTAAAGATGGGTAGAAGTTGTATTTAGGGGCTTGGCAGTGCTGGGTTAAGGGCTTGGACTCGACAATCTTAAAGGTATTTTCTAATCTAAACTATTCTATATATCCAGGAGAAAGGAAAATCTAATGCTTTCAGCTACCTGGTTCCTGAACAAGCAGGGTTGAGGAGAAATGTCAGCTGGATATCAGAGTCACTGTAGGAACATGATCCTGGAGACATTAAAACATTCAGCTGATCATCAGGTGCTGCTGTGTAGGATTTAGATTATGTCAAACTTAAACTTTTTTTTATTTTCATTTGGCAGCTCTTGCTTCCTTCCTCTGCTCATGCTATTAGGTTATTTCATTTTCAAAGCTCTCACTTATTTTGATAAAACAAGTCAATTGTGCAGGTTTGATATCTCTTTTAAATTACTAGAGTTTGCCAGAAATGATATGTGAATAGGCAATTGCTCTCTCTGATAGTCCTGTTTATAAACTGAAAAAGATTAATGACCAGAATTCTGACTGTGGAATATGAAGACAAATTAGTTTAAAAGGTTTCTGCTTGTGGCACTGAAGAGAATGGTTGCAGTATTTGCCCTTTTGGGGCCCACTTTCAATTTTAGGTGGGCGTGGATCTCAGAACTGCAAAGAGCTGAAGGAAAGGCACCACTGCTATCAGTGGTGATAGCAGCTAATAAGACAGAAAGTCTGAAATAAAAGCAACCTCCCTCTACATCTGTGTGTATCACTGTCAGAAATTTCCTTTCTCTCAGAAATTATTAAATTAATATATAAGAATGTATCAGAAAGCATTATACTGGGAGGCAGCATGCCAGCATAAATGGTCTAATAGGTCCTAGATCTGCCGAAATCTGCTTTCAGTGGACTATCTGTTACTCACTGAGATGACTTCCAAGCAAATTACAAATGTGTTTCCTGTTGTTTTAATGGATTTGGTCCTGTAACTACATTCTTTGGGTTACAATAGAGTCAGAAAGATTTTGTGCCCGGAGGAGGGTGGAGAAATATGTGAATGAAATTCAAATGCTAAAGTTGGGCAGGTAGAGGCTAACAAGAGCTTCTTTGAAGTTTTTGGCTGGAATTGTGGGAAAGAAGACAATGCTTAGTATTTTTTAACTGTACATTGAAAAATGCCATTTTATACATGAGGGAATTGGTATAGACAGGGGCAAAGATAGCAAATAGAGGGGAAAGGAAGTCTCTCTTTCAGTTCTGTATTGTGACATTCATGGAAAAATCTGCCTGTTTAAGCTGCAAGGAGAGAAATCTCTTCACTTTTTGCCCTACACTTGCATTTGAGGTGGTTTTTTCCCTGTCAGCTTCTTCAGTTAACGTGTAAAGTCAGTCAACTCTAACAAGCAATTGAAATGTAAGAATAAATGTGCTGGGGAGTCAGAAACCACAGAAACCGCTTTCTGTAAGCAAGCCCTCACTTCAAAGGAAAGAAAAAATTTAAACTCTTTGTTGTGCAATCTTCATCTAGCATTTTTTTGATCTGTTTTAAGTTCTTACTTTCACATTTATTTTTTAAAAATAAGAATTCATACAGTAGAGAATCTGAGATTCTGGATTATTAATAGTAGGTGCAGATAACAGATTTCACTGTAAAAGTGGCAAAACATTGTCTCTTCCAGTTACCAAGCAGTGACTTCTGGTTCACTTTGTCAGGCACTGATAAGGACATAAAAAAGAACCAACGACACACAAACAGGGGTATATGCCAGTCTGGGTAACAGTAAGTGAAGAAAGTGTGCAGCAAATTGTATTTTTTTATCAATACTCCCCCCACACCCCCCCCAATATTTTCTTCTAAAAATGCATTAAGAGTAAAGCAGTGCTTATACTTTGGTTTGGTTGATGATACTCTCTTCCATTACCCATAAAAACTTTCCAAGTAAAAAGACTCTGGACACCTTTTTTTTTTTCACCTTTTGGTCAGTAAATTTGCACTCCCTTAGGTACCTTTAGGTATCTATAATATATTCTTCTCCACTGTATCTGTGCAGCCTCTTCTTGGAGCAAATTTAATGTTTCCTTTTGAAAGGACTGCTATTAAACACAACCACCCCTGATGTAAACAAATCCCACTTCAGAACCTCCAGGCCTGACTTTCTCAGTTCCCCAGTTCTTTTATCACTCCTCTCATGTCTTTTACAGTCTCAGGAGATATTGCTATTCTGTGTGCTTACTTACATCACAGCTAACAGCTGGGAGCCTTATCCTCTGAAGGAGCGGAAGTGCAACCCAGTACCTCCTTTTAAAATCTTTACACTGGAAGAAAAAAGCACACATTTGAACTATACTCTTGAGGATGTATTGCCCACACTTGCGAATTTTTCTTTAAGCTCAATTGAAAGTGAAGTCTTTCAAGGTTTTAAATGGTTAAAAGGGACTGACTTCTTTTCAGCAAAGAATTCAATATGGCACTTACACCTAAATCCCCCATGGACTTTAAAATCTGAATTATGAATTCAAATAATGTATTTAAACTGAGGTAATGGTCTACTGGTAGACCAGACACGTGCATTCATATATATAATTGTCTGATGAGCAGATTTCAAAGTATGATTTTAAAAATATAAGGATTTAGTCTGTTTGGTATTTAGATAGGTCTCATTGTGTTGTGGTGGGATAACTTTAGATACAAATGCATAGAAAATGTACTGAATTAATTTATGTTAGCAATTTTTGATGGATATAAATGTTTCTTTTTATCCTGTAGAGAGGAGATTTTATAAGGTAGTCTCTGAACAGGTTTTATCCTTTCCCCAGCATAGCCTATTTTCTCTGCATCAGCGGACTTGTCATGATAATCAACTTTTTTGTCCCAACCATCAATCACTCCTGATTACAGCTGGGGAGAAGTTCTGTTCTGTTGATCAGCCCATCAGTGCACATAATGTTACACCTGGAGACAAGTGAAAATCATCCCTTGGTGGGAGAATCACTTGCCTTCAAGCCTTTTGTCTGAAGTATTTTAATTTACATTTAGAGAATTGAAATTGTCAGTGACTGCTTTGATTTTTTTATTTCTTTGACAAAAATAATAAGTTCAGTTGATCTTTCCCTACATGATAGAAGACAAATGCTTTTCTATTTCAAATATCTTATGTTCTTTGTCACTTTATTGTACAAATATGGCAATAATTATAACTATTTACATTAAAAATAGAATTGTTATGTGGTACTCCATTAGTAGAAATTTAGCCCAGAATTTTTGAAAAAGCTATTTTGTTGGCTTTTAATCAATTATTTAGTTGGAGTAATATTTATCTTCAGTATTAAATTTATATGAAAGTTGTCTAGCAAATTTTGTAGCAACTAAATAATTAAAATCTAAGGGCACAATTCCTTTCTTTAAGTAATTTTTCTTATGTTGTGGTCATTACTGAATAACACTTTTTCTTTCCCTTGTAATAAAGATAATTTTCAGATGTCACAAGACAGATGAAATTTCAGCTTGAGGAAGCACCTTATGTTTTGCTAGTAACTTAAAAATTACTTTTAATTAGCTGTCAGAATTACTAGATGTAGTTTAATTGTGCCATTCTTTTTCCATCTATGGTCACTTTTTTGTTTTAGGTATCTTCTCTAAATAATCAGTCACCAGTTAATCCTTTTACATGTCAAAAAACCACAACAAAAAGACAATTATAAAGCTGATATTTCAAGGATTACAGGATGAAGTGTAAATGAAGAAGAAAGAATGTGACAGTGTGGGGTAATAAAGATTAGTTTAGCAATCGTGTTTTTACATAGAAGGTTTAATTAGCAATAGCTCATTTTCCTATTCCTGATGGTCATTTTCAGGACAGTGATATATTGCTTTTTTGCCGTGAGCCATGCCACCCAATAGAAGGTGTTATGTTTTCATTAGCTGCAGACGCTTCAGCATTATTATCTCTCACCTTAGTCTACACACCAATACAAAACATGTCTAAATCTCATAATGCAATAAGCCAATTGTGTATGCAGTAATTTTAAAACTATGGGATATTTGCTCAGATGTTTTGTTTCTTTTTAAACCGATGATTTACTAAAAAAGCACTAAATTGCAAATCAAACAATCACTGAGCCTCAGTCCTTATAGTCTGTCTGTTTAAATACCTTGTTTGCCAAATATAGAATTTCATCACTTGCATAGAATTTGTTCTTCCAGAATGACAATCTGTTTATTTTTATGGTTTAGTAATTAATCTGAGCATATGGCATAATTATATTTTACAGGTATATTGATCTACATTGCATTTTCAAAGACTCCTATCACTTGTTATAATGACAGAAAATTATTTTTTTGTAATTGAACAGGGATTTTTAATGGGTTTTCACTAACACAATTCTAGCCAAATAGCCCATCACAAGTTACATGTCATTCTTCAATTTATTCTCTAGCATGTTTTTCATACGAGAGTCATATGTAGGGATGAACAGTTGTAATAAAGTAGATTTCTAATGTAAACACATTCTGAGAAGCAGCGATGAATGAGTAAGAATGTCTGAAGATGTCAGAAAACATGGATTATATGGAAATAATTAACATTTTGGACACTGGAGAAATGAAGATTTTTTTTTTTTTATGCATTTAACAGTACTTTTTTTGTGTAATTCTCAGGGGCAAGGAATTTTTATTCCAAAATTAGTTGACATGTCTAATCTGTGTCTCTTCAGTGCTTGAAAAGGCTCTAAGAATGAAACTTCCTTCACAGGAGAGCTAAGAAAACGTGCATCTTATATATGTAAAAATGGTGCAGAAATATTTTGGCCATTTTTCTGGAGTCTGAGCTCCATGTCCTGATTGGTGAGATGGGTCTTTACTAGCATGGTAAGCCAGTGAGGAATAAGACAAAGGGAGAAGCCTGGGATATTTGTGGGCTTATTAGTTTCTCCTGTGCTAAATTAGTGCTGTTGGAGGTGGTGCTGCCATCAAAAAAAATGGCAAGAAATAAGAGGACACACATGCAGAAGAAGAAAGAAGCAGATGCAGTGGCATTCAGCAGTAGGGATCATGAGGAGTAGGGACTGCAGTGAGAAAACAAAGGTTCTGGTCCAGACACTGGGGTGTGTTGTTCTAACGTATGCAAGAGGAAGAAGGAGCTATACAGGAGAAGAAACAAATAAACAATATTGAGCGATGGGGCAATGATGCAGAGTGGGAGATCAATATGTGAAAAGAAGGAGACTCTGAGTCTGTCATAGTTCATGATTAACATTTGGGATATAGTGACAGAAAGGGATGATTTGAGAAATGAAAAGTTTCAGGTGGCAAAGTAAACAGTAGGAGAACAATGCAGGACAATTCAGGAGAACAATCCAGGAGCTACTAGTGCCAAATGATCATAAAGGTATTGGTTGAAACCTGAGAAAAAGTTATCCCAAGGAAAGTATGTCCAAGTCCAGAGAGTAGAAAGGCTTGAAGGCAGAATTTTGAAATACATGACCCTGGCCAGTTGAAGCCTTTTTCCTTTTTTTGAACTGGGAGGAGGTTTGTCATCCAGATATTCTTCAGCTGGGGTTACTTAGGATTCAGATCTTCTCCAAAGTCAGCCTTAATTAATATTTTTTTTTCACTCACTAATGAAACCTATACAAAAGTTAAGGTGGCTGAATTCTGTCAGCTTTTATTCAGTAAGGAATAATGAAAGAAGCAGTTCTAGAATAGTTTAAATGGATAACTGATTTAAATCTGGATGTTCAAAATTATTAAGAATTATATATCATCTTTCTCAGAAAGTCTGCTTGTGTCCAAAAGACGATTTCTGTATTCCCTGAATGGGAAAATGAAGACAAAAAATATTTACCTTCCCTCCCCCCATCCTTACTGATGTCCTCGTGTTGGCGATTTGTTATGGCTGCTCCTGGCATGAATAGTAAGAGGCTGATTCTCAGTGAGGAGGTATAGCAACTTAGAGTAATTGAACTATGAATTTTAATCCAAGTACTGAAACTCATTGTTGCAGTCATAAGAATCTGTATTTTGCAGGCGTTATTCCTTTGTTCTACAAAAATAGGTCCCACCAGTTCTAAATATACATTTTTAATTGAGTATCTATATTCACATAAACTGAGATGTTTGAATTGTGGCTATGAAGCAGGATTTTCCTTGGCTGACTGGGTAACAGTGGCTCATTTCATTACAGTATGTTGTTAATAGAACATAAATTACATTTAGGACAAGGCAGAGGCTCCTGGTGTTTCACTTCAAGCTGTTTTGGTGTGTGCGAAGATGCATTTTCAACCTGATAAGTGATGATAAGTTGTAACCAGTAAGTGATGGGTTGGCCCTTGAGGACCTTTGGCTGGGGAGAAGCATAATCCTCCTTTATCAGCAGAAAAGGGTAAGTCAACAGGATGATGATTTTATCATGAACATCAAGTCATTTTCTGAAATTCTTGCACTGTAAATAACCACACATTCAGACATATTATCACAGAATCCTAGAGTCACTAAGGATGGAAAAGACCTCAAAGACCATCAAGTCCAACTAAACAGTGTTCCCAAACGCCAGATCCACATTTTCCCGCAAACATAGAGTTTAAATTCTATTGCTGCCTTCTGTGGTAATGTGCAGGACCAATGATGTGGTCTGTCTGATCAGATAAAGGAGGTAGAAGCTCTCTTCTGTAAAATACCAGGGGGGTTTACATCTGTATTCCTGAGCCTGTAAAAGTCATAGACCTCTTTGACTAACTGAAAGATGTTTGCACATGACTGAATAAACACTTTGGCTATAGAGTTAATCCATCATTAGCAGGTTACTGCTTGTCCTCCTACCATATTTGGACTAGTCAACCCTTTAGCTTAGCCTGAAAACTCCCAGTTTTATTCCTAGCCACTTGTTTGCCTAAAGTAACCTGTTAGATTTGTCTTCTGTAAGCCTGAAGGTGCTAATGCATCTTAAACCTCTCAGCTGGAAATAGTATCTAGTTTGTATTTGAAATGCAAAACACAAAAAGAAAGCCTATGGAGCGGAAGGAAGGACGGATAGCCTGTGAGGAATACAGAAAAATTGGGATACTGACAGATGAGGAGCTCAGCATGACCCTTTAAATGTGCACTTGTAGCCTAGGTAGGCAACTGAATCCTGGGCTTTATCAAAAGCAGAGTGGGCAGCGGGTCAAGATCCTGCCCCTCTGTCCACTCAGGTAAGTGGAGTGCTGTGTGCAGCTCTGGGACCCCCATCAGGAGAAAGACGTGGACTTGCTGGAGTGGGTGAGTCCAGAGGAGGGCCATGAAAGTGGTCAGAGGACTGGAGCACCTCTCCTATGAAGACAGGCTGTGAGTTGAGGCTGTTTAGTTTGGAGAAGAGAAGGTTCTGGAAGGACCTTACTGCAGTCTTCCAGTGCTTAAAGGGGGCCTACAAGAGAGCTGGAAAGGGATTATCTACAAGGCAATAAGTCCTAGTGACAAGGCTAGGAAGGATGGCTTTAAACTGAGACAACTCAAGTTTAGATCAGATATTAGAAAGAAATTCTTTGCTCTGAGGGTGATGAGGCACTTGAATAGAGAGGTTGTGGATGGCCCATCCCTAGAAGTGTTCAAGGCCAGGCTGGATGGGATTTTGCATAATCTGGTGTAGGGGAAGTTGTCCCTGGCTGTGTCAGGGCTGTTGGAAATAGAAGATCTTTAAGACCTCTTACAACCCAAGCCATTCCAATTGTGTGATGTGCTGGTGGAGTAGGTGGCACACAGAGGCACATCATCCAGAGCTGGGAGTGGAGGCCTCCCAAGGCTCTGAGGAGACTGACATGCACAGGCACAGGGATGCTATGGTTCCAGCCATTAACTTTAAAAGCCAGGAAGATGCCCTGGGATTGCTGACTTGTCTCAGGCCGGCTAATTTGCCTCAGGCAGACAACTTACAATAACTGTCAATATTTGTCATAATTTGGTAGATCATAGGAACCTACACCTGCAAGTCCTTTCTTTTAGAGTCACAATGTTTGCAGTCTGCTATTGCCCTTCCAAATCCACGGTCTGAACTCACACCCTTAAGGTGTTTTCAAGGTAGGGTCCTTGTTTTCTCAGTCTAAGGTTCATTCATGTCAGAATCATAGTCATTCTTGAAATTAATTATACTATAAAGCACAGGCTTTTGGAGATAAACCGAGTTGTTCTATTTATTTTTATTATATTTTGCTTGTATTTTTATTATGAGATGGACTCAGATGTAATCTAGCTCTGGGATCAAAAATAAGAAATTATCAAAAATGGAAAAATAGTCTCACAAGTTCAGTTGAGACTGAGAGTTCTAATGAATACCTGACTTCTGATGTTATACTCCCTAGATATCATTATGTGATGCTTCTGATGTGCATTGTGTCTTTATATCTGTTCATAAACTACCGAACAAATTATTTGCAACCCACCAGATTATAGCTCTCTGACAAAATTGTGAGTCTGTTATAGCTGGATGTTTGCTGGAGATATATATATATGTATCTCAAGTGTACTCCACACTGGAAAGCTTTCCATCTAATGTTATATTTCTGGTGAGATGGCAGCTTTCCCATGCTGTGTGTGTAATATACACACACATACAATTACCTTCCTCAAACAGGTTTGCTAGAATATATAAGAAATGGGAAATATTCCTGTGGTTGTGTCTAGCAGTGTGAGGTAAAACCTAGTAAAAAACAGCAGAAAAACAAACAAAATTATTTCAATTTGAGCTAAATTGTTCTGATATTCTTAATTTTTATTTTTCCTTATTTTGTAGTATGTATTTATGCATGAGATACCAGTAGCATCTGATTATTAGTATACAGTGCCAACCAAGATGGCGCAGTTACTGAAACAAATGCTGTAGTGAGGGAAGGTGTTTAGCATATTCCAAGTTGCTTATGACACTTTTTTTTTGTGAAAACACAAGGGTTTTTTTCTCAGCTGATGTGTTTCTGTGATGTACATTTGGTTTTGTTGGCTTAGTCAAAGGCTGTCCATCCATCCTTAAATTCTTCACACTGTGTCCAGATGGAGTATTGCACTAGCCAGTCCAGGGTGAAATAAATGTCAACATTTCTGTTGATTTAAGTGGTGCCAGGATTTCACCCACACAATCTAAACTTAACATGTTTGCTTTCTGTTTTGGTTTTATTTTTCTCTCTTTCATAGCAAGGAGGTCCTTGCCATTTCCAAAGGGAAAGGAAAATATCATAGTTCATTGTTTTTAGATTTTGGTGTATAATGATTTCATAAGCATGAATGTTGAAACAGTTGTAAAACTCATGCCCAAATATTGTTCTGTTACAGGAAAAGTAATGAAGCATATTATCTCTGGTCAAAAAATAACTTTTTGGATCAATATGATGGATATCATGCCTATTAGGAAGGTAATAGAACACAGCTGGGATTCAAATAAATGAACTAAAGCCCTTCTTTTGCAACAGGGCTTCTACAATAATTTACCAACTTCCCATCATGGGTGATTTCAACACAGATTTCAAAGGAGGTTGGAATATTGAAGCAAATAACTCATTCTTGAAGACCTTTTGTTGTTTTTAACACATTGAGTTAGCTCATTGTGGCTGAATATGTAGTGGAAAATAGCATCTGTTTACACTGCAGAATTATAAAAATTACTTACCAGTAACAGAATAAGGAGCAATTTGCAGAAGCTAATCATATTTGTGCACTTATTTGCAAAAAGTAAGTCGTTAATACATACCCAAGGGGAAAAGAACTTACTGGTTTATGGAATAATAGTAGTGTGAATCATAACATATTAAAGAAATTTTTAGGGGTAAGTTTTAAAAGTTATAAAGCTATGGACGTAAAACCATGGGTGTCTCATATTGCTGCTTCACCTGTACTAAGTGCTCATAGAACTCCAGAAAGCATCCTGAAGGTCACTGAGACCAAATCAGTTCACACTGTCCATACACCCCAAATGTACACCACCAGCTTAGAAACCCATGAGGTGATTTCCTTGTTGAGAGTTCTGTCTTTATTTAGATAGAAGTTTTCAGTACGATGTGATCCATCATATAAATTTGGGGTGCTGCAAGCACACTGAGGAATACTAATTATCCTAGCAGTGAGATGTCACAAATGTAAACTGAGACAGGTTTTAAAATCAGGAAGGCTTTTATACCTGTCTAGTTTAACCTTTTTTATATTATACACCTTATGATTTCATATAGCTATTCCAGTTTTGAACCTGAAAACCTGTGCTTGACTAGGGATGAGAAACATTAAATCCAGTGTAGAAATATAGAGCATCTCTGAGACACTTGTCCTATAACACTTCAACATCTAAAATGTCCTGTTGATTTCAGAGGGACTGACTGTTTTCTTATCCATTAAGTTTGTAGGACTGTGGCCAGTTTCTTTTACTATTTGGTTTTTTTTATTATAGTATTTCTTTTAAGTATTTGGTTTTGTTCAATGGAAAAAACCCACGGATTTTCAGATTTCAGTGTAACATCAGATAAGTAGAAAGGTTTGTAGGAAGGAGACAAAATGTAACTGCTGCGTAAACAGTAAGTGATGTCAGAATATCTCATTAAGTTTTGCATACTATTTGATATCCCTAACTGTGGCTTCCTACGTAGAACCTAACAGCTTAAAGGAGTAGAAGATTCTGATCTGTCAGATTTGTACTGGAAGGTATCATTGCCATTTCTGTATTGATGATAGTACATGTCTCTTAAATAAACAGCAGTTTTCAGCCTTCACTACTTTTGGAACAACTTGATCTATCCTCATATATGTATTATATAAGGATAGATTATATATTTAAGAGGATAGATTATATTATTTAAGAACCAGCATATTAATTGATTTAATGACTAACTTTAATGGCAGATTTAATTACCTCCTCACAACCGGGTCTATGTGCCCCAGATAGGTGTTAAGGTAATGATTCAAAATACTAAGGTTCTGACCCTGTGATAGCTGGTAGAAATGTACTGGCAAACCTTGTAGGTACGTACAGTATCTTGTGGACTTCACTGAGGCTCTGAATGTGTTCAGGATCACGCAAGGATGATTGAAAGCAAGGCAAAACAAATAAAAATATGTAAAGGAATAAATATAATTGTATTGTAGACTAACCGATCTTCAAGTTCCTGTGCCTTATTTGTTCCCTCTGGAACAAATATTTGGATTGTTTTTCTCAAAATATTTTCCCCCTGGGTAATTGTTTAGATAAATCTAGTTTTTAATGCAAATTTACTTTCATGGTATGGCACTAGTTTTTATTGCCACTTAGCTATTTATGTTCTGTTTATATTGATTCATTTCATAAAACAATTTCCTTTTTTAGTAGGTAACAGCATTTATTCATTTTACTCCTTTTCCCTTTTTTATTGATGTAACGTGTATTTTTGTCTACAGAGAGAGAAGTCCTATGGGTACACCTATAGTGGGACTTTTAAAGCAAATTACTGGCACAAGACTCTTAGACATACAAAATGTGTCTAAATAAGCAAACAGCTAGTGGGCTGACAGTTCTTTTATTCCAAGGAAACACATTGCCTCTCTTTGGATGTTTCTGCACATGGAAGGCTTGGGTTCCTTTTGAGATATGAAGATAAAGAAAGAATCTATAAACTCTTCCATCCTTAAATTATCAGTCTTTGTGCAAACTTTTCACAGTGGAAAAGTTCGCATGGTATTTTACATATATTTATGGCCTTCTACAAGAAGGCTGGAGATTTAACCTGGGAACCTAGTCAAGCTCACATAAAACAGAATTGTAATCAGGAAATTTGAGCATTTATGTTTCTTATTGTGGATTTTGTATTTCTGCTTGTGGGTAGGAGCTGATTTAAAGGCCATAAGAAATATTTACATTAAAGTAAGTATTGAAATATAAATTGAAAATCCAGAATGAAAAATCTGTCTACCTGTATATTTTAATGAAGGAGTCAGAAAATTGAATCAACATTTTTCTGAACACAAAACTGAAACTTGAAAAGCTTCTACTAATTATAGTATTAAAAGCAGTGATTCCAATAGAAGTATTAAGACAGTGTTTAGGAGCAGTTACAATAACCCAGTGGACTCTCTTTTATGGTTTTGTATACAGAAGTCATATTAACTTGTTTTTCAAATAAAGTTTTAACACAAGTTTTTAATACAAGTTTTAACTTGTAATTTCAAATATGAAGTTCAAATCATAAGGAATTAATAATTAAATATGCACTTTTTGAGCTTTTCCTGTTTTCCATGAAATTTCTTGTAGTTTCTTTGTGTCTGACCACTACACTTCCATGATGCTTTGCTTCAGTCAAAGAATATCAGAAACTCAGAATTCAATGACGTTTTTATTGTGAATGTAAACAGACAGAAACAGTTTCCTTGGCAACAGAAAGCAGGTGAAAACACTCAGACAAGGTACTCTAAAGCCACCTACTCAACTTTCTTTAGTTGTAAGTTCACAAGATGCATGCTGAGGGAATCAAGTGGGTTTTGTTCAAACAGTGAAAAGTTTCTAAGTGAAATGAGTGTCTGAGCAGATAAGTGTATGTGTAGACCCTTGACTCCAATTAGCTGTTGTGAACAAACTCAGATTCAAACCAGTGCTGACTCCATATCCAACACTCATTCTTTTTAGGACACCAGAAAAAAACAGAACTTTTCAACACTATGCAGAAAATTGATGTTAAGTTCAACACCATCCATTGTTTTGAAGTAAACATCATTTGTGTATAACCTGAATATTGAACTACATTTACATTATTAATACAATGTATTAAAAATATGTGGTGGTGTGCATGGCTAGTGAAAGGAAGCTGGGGTACATTTCTACAAAATAACAGTAGCATATATAATTTGTTTAAGTTCTCAATTTGGAATATGTCAGTTCCAGATTTAAAACTGGAAGCATATATATCATATTTACTAAGCTGAATTAATACATGCTTTATTTAATGATATGCATAGCTCATAGCAGTGTGTATAGATTAACCTTTTTTGTGTATCATTGTAATATTAATCTGAGATTAATCACTGGATTAACCTAAATTAAAAAAATACCAAATGAGTTTAATCTTCTCTTGAAACTCTAACTACAGTAAGATTTTCCATGAGGAAAATAAATGATGCTTCCAATTAATATAGCAAAGATGAGATTAAATGTTAATTTTATTGGTGATAGCAGTTTTCAAAGGACCATGTTTCCTGAGCACTCCACTAAACAATCATATTGCTTTGGAAGACAGAATATATAAAGTTCCAGATTCTAGAATTTGCTAACCTTGTCAAAATAAGCTTAAAACTCCTCTGTCTTAACAATCAAAAGGATAAAATAGATGACAAAACTAATGACCTGTTTATTGTTTTTTAACATGTAACAAAATTTTGTTGTGCTGCATGAGGTACTGGTGTGCTTAAAAGAAAAATACCAGTTATCGGAGCTGATTGATTACTTCAGTTATCTTCCCTTCAGTATATATATTTTGACACAATGTATATTGCCTCAGAATGCCGTGTGTTATATTCAGGCAGAATCTTGTATTTTGCCTAAATAATTTCAGGTAATATCACACTCAATGGCAGTTTATAGTACAAGCAGATGCATGGTCATAAAAGTACCATCTTATGGAAAAAGTGAAGTTAAGTAGGAAATTTTGTCCTTCTTCATCTGACCAAGATAAAACAAATTTTGCTTCCCATAATGAAAATACTATATTCCTTTTCATCATGAAAATGAAATTGAGTTTATTATACTATGGAGGGTTTTACCATAAGAATGATGTCTATGCCAAACTCTCAAAACATGATGCAGACTCTTGGCAGGTGCAATCTCTCACCATTACAGAAATTACTCTGGAAGAAGCTCAAGAACAGGGAATGGGGTAGAGCAGATTAATTATGCACGGGTGCTAGTGAGCTCAGGAAGCACTCATTCACTCTGCTCAGTGAGTCTCAGGGTACATTCATGAGTATACTGAATAAATGCTTTAGGAAGGAGAAGAGGGAGTAGAAAGAGGGAGTTTTCTTTCCATAGAAAGATAAATACCTGGGGCATAACATATTGGGACTTCTTATTCTGCCATAATAATGGAGAATTGTTCTGGATTTTTTTCTACAGAAAAGACCTTTGTGGTTCTTGACCTGTTATTGTATATTTGGTTCTAGGGAAAGGGGTGAATTGATCAATCATAGTTTAGCAGGCAAAAGTCTTCTCCAAGAACATATCTGAAAGAAGTCATATTACACATATCCTTGGTGTTTAGTGCCATGATTATGTCTGAGTGAATAAGGTAATTAGATTACAGAGTTGTGTTGTGATAGACTGCACAAAAAATTTAAGTGGCACCATTCAAAGGTAAGATTAACAGAAGGTAGAAATAATGATAGGCAATGTTTAGCTGCACCATAATTGACTGCAGACAGAATTTGTGTGCATCAGGCAGAATTTAGGATACTTGTTCAATATGAAACATGTCTTCATGTTAACATCATGTTTAAAACTTCCATCGCGTGTTTTCACTTAACCTCCTATTCTGCAAAGGCATGGATAGGTAATTACTCATTTCATGTACAGTGTCTGTGAAACTGCTAAAGTCTGTGGAGTTTTTGTGTTTTCTAGTGGGTAGCCACAGGACTTGTGTGTAATCCTGAATTTCCAGTGTACACTGACTGGGCAAACAAGATAGAAGGCCTTGTAAAAAAGTTGTTTTTTTTTTTTCCATTTAATATAGCCTCAAGTAAAAGCTTACCTACTAAGTAGAGTAACTACATCTCTATGAAAAGGACTGCACAATCCTCTACAAAATTTTTTAGCTGTTTTCCACTGTTAGAACCCTGCTTTAATCTGAACCAAGTGCTGGGCATCTCAAGACTGATAGACTTTCTCCCTGGAAACTTCTCTAGTTTACTTACTGGAGAAGTTCCATAGAGATCAGCTCTGGTTGTGTAAGTGTCTCATAACTGGTAGGATACAGATGTCTCAGCTGCATACTGCAACCTTCCCTGGGCAATGCTGTCATCATTGGCTGGCCAGGATTTGGAGTCACTAGAAAAAAAGACACGCTTGTTCCAAAAATAAAAAGGCCATTTGAATTTTATCACTTTCTTGTGTGCTTAGGACATCTGTAAAATTATTTTTCAAATACTTATTGACAACCCACCTATAGGAAAATATTTGTACTCAGAGATTATGATAATGTTTGATAGACATCTCATAAGCAATTTTCATTTCATCAAGGACAGAGGCCTTCTTGTCTTATGCAGTTATGTATTTTTGCTTTCCACGTGTGCCCAGCTCACTGACAGTATTAGTTTGAACTGGGAATCTAATTTTTTTGTTGTTGTTTTAGAGCTTTTTGTTCTAGAGAGTCCTGACATCAGTTGCAGATGTATTGGCCAAAATTACTACTATTATACTGGGAATAATAGCAGAGGCAATGGTAACATCCAGTAGCTGGTAAAAAAAAAAAGAGGTGGCATGAACTTCTGTAGTCCGAGACAGACAGAAAAGACTTTCCAGCACTCTCAGCATTTATTTTGTGCTTACTTAGGGTACAGACAGACTGCAGCCTTGCTACTAGTTAGGCAGAGAAAAGCATGGAGGAGACAACTCTCCACAATAAATGTCTTTCAAAATGCAATGTGAAATGAGAAAGACATAATGCAAGATAGTTGGATTTAATTTTGTGAGGAAGAATCAATGGAACATATTCACTACATCTTTTGCAAAAGGTTTCTTTTATTTGAACTGGCTTTCATTATGAAGGTGTTGCCTAGAGGGAATGATTAAGGCAGGAAAATAGTCTGTAAGAAGAATGGTAATATAAGGTGGATCAGGAGAGATATGAAAAAGAAGATGCAGTGCTGCAAAGTTTAAAAACTCTCTGAGAATAGGATGAGACCTGTTTTTTGTCTCAATGCAAAAACTAAGCACAATGTTTTTCTTGGACCAGTGCCTAAAGAACATAAGTGAGAAGGCATATAATCCACTGAAGTACATTAGTCAGGCAGACAAACTTATTTTGAAGACTTCCGTGTAGATATGTTGACTGTAATTGTAACAGAATACTGTCTGGATGGTTTAAAACATTTCATCTTTCTCAGTGTATTTTAAACATTTCAATTTGCTTGGTAATATGATGTCCTGATGGTGATTGTGGTACAATACTGCACTTAAGCAAAGAAAATACAGCTGAGTTTTTATACTACAGCTCTGTTTTCTAACTGTTCACGTGTGCATAGAGTATTTTTATTCTTTTTTAGTATGTTTATCTGTGTGGTTATAACATGAATATACAGACAGATTTTATAGATAAATCTTTTTTTATATTTGAGTGATTTGTCAAGGTTATAAAATATATGGGTTAGAAAAGTCCCTAATTATTCAACACTGGTACACGGAACCAGAGGAAAATATTAAGAGAAGCTTAAATTTACTTGCACTGAACAAAGAGGCAGGAAGTCATTGCAAATAGCATTGAAAAGTGATTTGTTAGCAGACATCTTGCCGCTTCATTGAAGTAGTTCCCACAGACCAAATCTTGTCTGCATGTAATTTTCAGCATCAGGGTCCTCAAAATTTATTTAAGGACCCTTGAGTTTTCAACTTAGATACAAAATAAAAATAAAAATTATTATAACTACATTATATATTTATATAATTATATTTGTTATATAATTTAATTACTATATTTCATATTATTTATAGCTTACATAATTATATATTATTATAATAAAAAATAATTTTTACTTTTATGTTGGACATCTTTTTCAAAAATGGATATAGTTTCCTGAAGTTCTCTATAACATTACACCAGCAATATTTTATATATTTCTTATGCTTCATCACTGATGTTAGGTAACAGTGACTTATCTTCACAGTGCTAGGATTAATTCTGTGCATCAGACTTGGAAACTGATGAAGGAAGAAAGTAAGCTCTTTCCGAAAGTATTCTTCTAATATATTCTTTTGTAAAAGTGCTCCAGAAGGCAACCCTTTTCAGCTTTCTGAAAGGGTACAATCTCTTCATTCAGTTAAGCATCATGGTTAGCAGCAAAAACTAGTACTAACTTGTTTTTCACTCTTCTGCTCTCTTCTATTATTGCTTAATTTGGCGTGAAAGTTGGGAATAATTGTATTTTATGATGTATCTTGTTTTTGTATTCATTCTACAAGTAAATACTCTTTAAGCAGTGAATTTTATAGGCTACAAGTAAAAGCCATTTAAGCAGTAAGGATGATTTTGGTCCTCTTGGATGCAAGGAACGATTCAGTGAGGTAACATATTTTACATTGCTTTGCTGAAAAATATATTTATGGATATTTTTGCATCTCCTACATCTTACTCCTACAAGGAAAGATAATGACAGACCTCTTTTTTATTTTTTTCTTTTTCTTTTTTTTTTCTTGTCTTTTTAATTAGGGTTCCAGTTCAGTTGTAAGAGTTCAGCATAATCTAATTTGGAGCTGGTTAAATGCTTAGGAGCAATCTGTTTGCTCTCACATATAACTCCCATTAACATGCCAGCTACAGTTATATTGAAACAAGCTCAGATGGCTTCATGTTCCCACAGAAGAAGGAGATTTAAACTTTGAAATAAAAAGACTTTAAGATCTTATTTAGGTAGAGGCTGGGTAAACTGGCAGCACTCTGTGAGTTATGGACAACTATGCGTAGCATCCATCATACCTGCAATCATACCTGTAAATTCGAGCAATGTGTTTCCACTTTAGAGAAATTTCATTCGTATATTTCAGAGCAATGAAAAGGTCACAAATTTCTACATAGGCCTTCATTATGTATTCTTTCAGCATCCAACATACAACTTGGGATGAGGTTTGTGGAACTATAGCTGTGAGAATTTGGAGAGAGCTGTGGATGCAGAAGAATTAAACTTGGGGTTTTCTGCCAACAATTCTGTGAAGCTGAGATTTGTATCAAACTAATAATAGCATTCATAATTCAGTATTAGGGACCATATTATGAATAAGTTTCAGATGTTTGATCAGTGACACTGTTAGGGAAAAAAGTGCAGTCAGAATCCGAAGCTGACTAATGATTGAATTTGGCTAGAAACTCTAAAAATATGACATGACAGCAACACAAGAGTGTACAGTATTATGTCATTTTCAATGCGTCATTGTAACTTAACACTTTCGGTTTTATTATAATTAACATCCTCTGACTGTTTGTATTTGGCTTATAGTATGTCTCAATGTTATGTGTTGAGAATTGTAAAAGGTGCGTGATTGTGCTGTTTCTGTTCAAGTTGTTTCTAATTAAAAACTTCACTGTCCAGTGTTCTTTCAATAAGGGTACCTAATACAATATTTACATTATTTTACATATAGAGAAACTGGATTTTCAACCAAACTGAATGATGCATCTCAATATCCAAGAATGTATGTGTGTGTGTATATATCTATGCATGCATACACTTACACATACATTGATAATTGGTTTTAGACAAGGTCTTCCACTCCCCTCCTACTTATGCTTTTCAAATCTCAGGCATCTGGAAGGAATCAAGATTTTTCATGTAAGCTGAAAGTCATAATTCCTTCTAGCCATCCTTAGAGTGATAGTTAGTCACTAGAACTCCTCTCCCCAAAATTCAGTACAACAAATAGCATTAAGTAACGGTCTAATGACTAAAAAATGCCAGATAATACAGGATTCTTCTACCTGCATGAGCAGCTTAGTAACTGGAATGACTGTGTCTTTTTATTCCATTTGATACTTTATGTTTGTAGCCATTAAATTCCATATATATGTTTTGATTCTTTTGATTTGACAATAGAAAGCATTTACCTTTCTTTTATGTTCTAAGTATCTTCTATTGCTTCATGTTTTCTAAAAAGAAAATACTGACCTTTATGGGTCCTGAAGCTGACCCAGAATTATTGCTTTCTGGTTTTTTTCAGTTCTGTAATAGCTAAATTTTGACTACTTTTCTAAAGTCTTAACTTCTCTCTCAAGTGATAAAGAAGTTACTTTCCATAAAGTTTGAAGTTAAAAAGGAAAGATACAAACAATTTTTCATATTGTCCACTTATCAACTAAAATACTGTCTTTCTTATAAAACTTTAAATAATTAGTGAAGAATTAAACTCTGAATATTCATCTAAATTCTAGTGGTTTTTGTATAAGGTTTAATCTAATAGTTCAAATATTAGTCTTAAAATATACTTGCACATATATTAAATGAAAAAATTTGCTAATAAATCATGAAATAATAAAGTTATTTGCAAAGTAATGCATGAATTTTAATAGCAGTGCATATACAAATCTTTTTAGCTTAACGGTATGAAGTAGCCAAAATATATTTGGGACTGTGACAGGATTTTTGGGAGCTTTCTCCTTTGAAAGGCTGCTCCTGGCTTTGAATTTTAAACACTACCTTTTGTATCAGGTGAACAAAAGTAATCTTCTTTCTTTAAAAAAAAATACTTTTAAGAAGCCAGATAATTACACGTTTTCCTCACATTCAGTTAAGTCTTCGGTGATGGGCTTTGAAGGGTGTGTTTTATATTTTGCTTTTTTTTGTTTGGGCTTTAATTTTGGGCTGGGGTATTTTTGGTTTGTTTTTTACTGTCACTCTTTACTGAGAAGTTGCTGATACCACTATTAGTAATAAACTGTTCTTTGAAGGAAGCTTTGACAAAAATTCTAGTTTGAAATAGAAACTGGAAAAGTACAAAGCTACCAGGAGGAGAGTGCCATCCTACCTGTTGCCTGAGAGTTATTTTTTCTCATGTGAAAGCAACATAAATTTAATATAAAAACTGATGGTAGCAAGGTAGACTAAAACAACCTGATTTTGCTCTGAAAGTAATCTACTGTTACACAGTGATATACTGTATTTATTGAATTTGTGTTGCTCTAGTACTTTATCCATTGTTTTCCAAGCATCATTCTAATTATAATTTTCTGTTTGGTCACTCCTTGGATAATGTAAGTGGTACCCATTATTGAAAGGTAGT
This sequence comes from Rhabdornis inornatus, assembly GCA_013397075.1. Lineage (NCBI taxonomy): Eukaryota > Metazoa > Chordata > Aves > Passeriformes > Rhabdornithidae > Rhabdornis > Rhabdornis inornatus. The sequence continues at coordinate 8,524,997 of VWZS01007271.1, forward strand.
CTGTATTTGTACTAATACAGAGAATGCCAGTTTAGAAATGAGCCTGATTGCATGGTTCATTTTGTTCTCCTTTGTAGAGCCAGGCTGCGGCCCACTACAAAGGCACTAAACATGCCAAGAAGCTCAAAGCACTGGAAGCCATGAAAAATAAGCAGAAATGTGTTACTACCAAGGACAGCGCAAAGACTACCTTCACTTCCATCACTACCAATACCATCAATACCAGCTCTGACAAAACAGGTTAAGCTACAATCTTTGTTGGTTTTGTTTGGTTTGGTTTTGGTTTGGTTTGTATTTTTTTTTCTCTCTTGTTTAATTCCATGTCTGTTTGGTTATGTGCTTGCCACATTGATTCATGCTCGATCCATCTTTCTGTGTGATATTGGTTTCTTTAAGTCCTTTCAGTCGGCTAGTGAGAGTCCAATAGTCATGTAGTTGATTTCTCTTAGTGAAAAGAGGCTCGACTTTTTTTTACAATGGAACACAATACTCATTACTTGATTAACATATCAACTGATCTAAACCTCCTGGTCTGTATGCACTCTCTCTCTCTCTCCATAATTACATATGGCACATTCCTTTTAACCACGATGTAACAAATTGCACTATTTGTGTCTAGAAGCCTCTTAGAAAGCATTATCAGTAAAAACCTAATTTTCATAAATTTCAAACATTGCATTATTTTTTTTTAAAATGGCTATTGCATGGTTTTGAAATGGAAAAGAGCTGTATAACCCCTATTCCACGCAATCAGGTAAGTGCTATTGATGCCAATTATTCTGCTTAAAAGAGTCTTCATACTGAAATAGTTGTGTTTAAATTATTGTGTGGGTAAAAGTTACTCCTTTGCAAATAAAATCTACATATTTAAGTCAACAGGGTTTGGTTGACATTGCATTTTAAATATGCAGATATTGTTGGAAATTTCAAAGGAAGATTGCAAGGTCACTGAGAGGTAGTCTAGTGTCTCACAAGGTGTGACTGCTCTTGTGTATAAAGGATACAATTTGCATATTTAGGCATAATCAATCCCCCTCCCCAGGCAAGGCAAAAATAACCACAGGGAAAAAAAAGCCAAAGTGGTGAAATGTCAGAGATGTACCTACTGATGCTGAAAAATGCTCATTTGGAACCACTTCTGATCCAGTAAGTTTAGCATTGTAAGTGGATGTGCAGTAACCAGCTATATTACAACAGAAGAGTACCTTGCAGGCATGTGCAATACTTACTTGAAGATACATCTTCACTGTATTTGTTATAGACAGATAGGTCAACGTCTGTCTCTCTCTATAAATATGATTGTCTCAGTTATAACTCACTGTTATAGGCAGCATATGCTTTTTTATGGAGATTTATACCCTAATTATAATGGGATGACTTTAAGAAATATTTGCTACATTGTTTTTGTCTTTGTTACCACAAGAAAAGAAAAGAAAATATTCTGAGAGGTTTTGTGTGATGAAAGAGATTAAGTATGGGAGAATAGGAACAATGTCAAAAGTTACTTGAGGAAATATGTGTTTCTAAATATACAAATACAAAAACTTTTAAAAGTTTCTTGTGCAGACTTGTTGAGATATGCAGAACAGGAAGGAGGATGTGTGAAAAGAGTGATTTATTGTTTACCAAATATGATTTGGAGGTTGAAGAAAATAACTGAAGAAAAATCTTTTAAAGCTTTAAACTGTGTTATTCAAAAGCTTTTGTATTATACTGTGTAAGTTTGAAAGATTTTCCAATGTGTCTTAAAACCAATCTGAGTTTTTCTATCAAGCTTTGAATTAGATCCCTGACAAGATATATGAACTGTCCTGTATCCAAGGTCAGTAGTTCAAACCAGTTTTATATCAGCATAAGTAAGAAAATATGAGAAATCCAGCTGCACACATAATCAATGGCCTATACTGGAGTTTCTTCACCTTTACACAGTGGTTGTGAATTCCTAGATTCATTTCATAGAATGTGTGTAAACATATGTGTATGTATATGTATACATATATTTATTTTATGTTAGAAACACTGACCTTATTGGGGTTCTAAAAGACACATATTGATGTCAATTGACAAAAGACCAGAATTTCTTAAAATATTGAGAGCTATAATTAACTTCTGCCAAAAGTCCTATTCAACCAGTGGCATTCAAAGTAAGGCAGGCAGTTCTATCCAGATGCAGTTATTAGAGGTCAGCCTTGATGTGACTGGCAACAGAATAAAATCCTTGGTGTAAATTATCCTTTGTCAAGCATGTATACATGGTGAAGGAAAAAAAAATTGCGAGCCAAAAGGATGACATATTCTGTCTACTATGACAAGTCAAAAATTTTATAAATTGGATTTTATTTCCTTTCTGGTTGTTCTTATGTGCTGTATTTGCTTCATAGAACTTTTCAGAAAATTATTCTGAACATCGGAATATACTGCACTGTGTGAGTTTCTACATTTGGAAATTATCACTGTAAAAGTCAAGCATCCTGATAGTAATACACAGTTCTCAGGGAATTGTTGTACTAATGAATATAATGCATAAATTAATCTTTCATAACTAGAAGAAAGTTGCGAAGTCCATGTACTTGTGATCATTTGGAACAAAATATTTTTCTACAGTATTTTAAACCTGTCTGCTGAAGATTAATAGTTGATCCCAAATACACTGAGGATAGGGTCGTGTACATATCACTTCTTATATATCATCTACAGCGGTGGTTAAATGGTGAATTGCATGTCAGTCACAGCACATTGGTCACGACTTCAGATCACTGGCTCTGTGTACCCTTAGCAGCTACAGTAAACCACATGTCGTCAGAAAATCTGTACTGCTATGCAACAAGGATTGTGAAAAAAATCACATAGTATACAAACTGATTCAAGGACTAAAGCAGTTTTGTTAGATTGCTTATTCTGGAACTATTTTGTTAGGTGTGATGCCAGCATGTGTTATTGACACTGTGCAGCTCACAATATAACCTAGCTCCATAAAATCTCTCACATATGATTCCTGGTGTTTAAATTATGTGTTAAAGAGAAAACATAAAATATGAGGTTATTTTCCACATTCTATGAAAGTCATTATTTTTTTTCTTCCCTTTTAACTAATTTTTAGAATTATTAAAAGTCTTGAACTTGAGAAGTCTTCGGAGTAATAAAAACATCATGAAGAGTTATGTTGCTAGTCATATAATGGCAATGCCATTCTCAAGATATGAGAACTTTTTTATCATATCTACGATTTAACACACTTCTTTCATCTGCATTTACCAATTTTTATGTTACACAGGTCATCAGGACAGAAAAACAGAAAACATGAGCATTACAAGGAGAAGCCTACTTTATGGCATTATACAAACCAGATTTCAGTATTTCTTGATTCTCCAATTCAGATATGACAATAAAAATGCATTTTTTTTTTTAAATATTAACACATATGCGTACATATTCCCTCATAGTAAATTGTTAAAAATCTTTGATAGCTTTGCAAATTGCTCTTCCTTTCTGAAAAGGTGTGTTTTCTTCAAAAAGCTGCTTGATATCTTCAGCTGTAAGGACTGATACTTTAGAGCACTAAAATATAAATAGAGTGCATTCCATCATCCTAATTAAAATATATGTCTAGTAAATTCATTGCCCTGCATCTGGATTTTTGGAAAATAGATTGAATTGCCAATATTATGTCCATGTAAAATTATGAGCCTCTAGTCGTTGCATATGTCTAAATATTAATCTATTCCTATGTGAAGTTAAGCAGGACACTCTATGACCACATTATCAGAAATTAGGTCTTGAAGATTTGGAGTATTTATTTATTTATTTATTTATCTATTCAGCAGAGAATTCAGTGGGAGTTAGATCATTTGGTATCAATGGAAAAAAAGGAATAGACCTTTCAAAGGGCGAAAAGCATGTCATTAGGAGCCATGAGTATGGCAAAGTCTTTAATGCTGCTTTTGAATGTTATACACTGTGCCTTGAATCCTGTGTACTTAAATGCAATAAACAGCTCTCAAAAACAGACAAAAATGTGATAAGCAGAAAAAGTGTGTATCTGGGCCAAGACACAGACGATATCATCTATCACCAGTACACTCTTAACAGCTAAGAGACCTCTGTGCTGTCAGAGAACAAAATACTGGTGCCTGTCCTAAAAAGCTTACAGCTTCACATAAGATGAGAAACAACTTAAGGAATAGACACTATAAATATAACAGGAAGGTGTTGAAAGAAGTGGTAACATAAACATGTTCAAGTGATAAAGGCATCACAAGAAATGAAAATACTGAGGGGTGGATTAGAGGGAAAAGGAAGAGGGTTGGGTTTTTTCAGATACTAAACATGTGTGGGTAACAGCATTGGCAAAGGCATAAGATCTCTTTATTTTTGCTTCATTGACTCATATGAAAATTCTTCTGTGTAAAAAATTTTGGTTTCGTTACCCGTTTACTTTTTTTTTTTTTTTTTTTTTTTTTTTTTTTTTTTTTTTTTTTTTTGTCTAAGAAGTGGTAGGATATTTCTGGTCAGAAGATGAAGCTAACTCCTGAAATGGCAATTTCAGTCCAATTGGGATAATTATGAAATTGAGAGCAGTTGGAGTTGGAGAGAACAGTCATTCAGGCAAGGTCTTGGACATAAAAGTGAAGGCACGGGGAAGAAAGCAATTGGAAATGATGCAGGAATTCGGGGTAAACTTTGCAGGAAGAAGAAAGGTAGATGGCATGAAATGGAAAGGTTTAGAAAGACATGTAGGAGTTAGGCAGCCAAAATACCAGATGATCACAGGTTTTTTGAGGTTCTGTGAAGGGATGTCATTATGGATGTCTGAAGATTGACAAGGCCACCCCTACAGGTCAGAGCAGCGTCAGCCTGAGCAGGATGCTGAATATATTTTTCAGTTGAGTTTTGAATATCTTCACAACCTTTTGCTGGGCAACCCTATGATTTGGCCCCTCTTAAAGAAGAGCAAAGAAGTTTTTCTTGTGTTTCAGTCCAATGTCCTGTATTTCAGTTTCTGGCTGTTATGCCTTTTCCTGTCACTGGGCACCAATTAAAAGAGACTCTGTATTTTATATTCCCTGACATCATCAGGTATTTATTTATATACACTGCTGGTTTATTTTTCAAGTAGTGCCCTCCAGGGTTCCAAGTCCTTCTTCACAAAGCTGCTTTCCAGATGTTTAGCCTTCAGCCCAGACTGATGTGTAGGGTTATGGCTTCCCAGTTGCAGGACTTTTGTGCTTTCCTTCATTGGATTTCAAGGGACTTCTGTTGTGCAATTTCTCCAGTCAGTCCAGGTCCCTCTGAATGGCAGCCCATCCATCTGGTGTATCAGGCCTTCCTCCTAGTTTTTAATCATCAGCAAACTTGCTGAAGGTGCACTCTGCCCAATAGTCTGGGTCATAAATGAAGACTAGAAAATATTGGGCAATATTGGTTCCTTGCACAGCAGAAAAGTTCTTCCTCACATTCAGATGGAACTTCCCTTGCATCATATTCTGCCCATTGCTTCTTTTCCTACTGCTTGGCATTACCAAGAAGAGCCTGGCTCCATCCTCTTGGCACCCTCACTTCAGATACACATAGACATTGATGAGGTCCCCTCTCAGTCATCTCTTCTCAAGGCTGAACAGGCCCAACTCTCTCAGCTGTTTCTCATAAGGGAGATGCTCCAGTCCCTTAAATCATCTTTGCTGCCCTCCTCTGGACCCTCTCCAGGAGCTCCATGTCTCCCTTCTACAGAGAAGCCCAGAACTGAACACATCATTTCGTATGTGTCTTCACCAGGGCCAAGTAGAGGGGCAGGATCACATCCCTTGCTCTGCTGGCAACGCTCTTCGTAATGTGCCCCAGGACACACTGCTGGTTCATGGAGAGACTTTTGTACACCAGGACCCCCAGGTCGATCTTTGCAGTGCTGCTTTTCCAGCTTGTGCTGGTGCATGGGGTTGTTCTTCCCCAGGTGCAGGACCTGCATTTGCCTTTGTTGAATTTTAGAATGTTGTTCTCTGCCCACCTCTCCCAACCGTTGAAGTCCTTCTGAAGGGTTGCACAGCCCTCTGAGGTATTGTGTCATCAGTGATCTTGTTGGGGAGGCATCTGCCCCTTCATCCAAGTCACTGATGAACAAGTTAAACAATACTGGGGCCAGTATTGAACCTTGGGGAACACCACTAGTGACAGACCTCCAGTCACACCCTGTCCCACTGATTACAGCCCTCTGGTTTAGCCAGTTCTCAATCCACTCCACTGTCCACTCATCCAGTCCACTCCTCCTCAGTTTGTCTATGAGAATGTTGTAGAGAGAAGTGTTGGAAGCCTTGTTAAAGTCAAGGTAGACTTGCTCTCCCCTCATTTACCCAGGTAGCTGTTTACCCATAGAAGGCAGTCAGGTCGGTCAAGCCTGATTACCTTCAGTGAATCCACACTGACTACTCCTGATCAGCTTCTTGTCACCCATGTGGATAGAGATGACCTCCAAAATGAGGTGCTCTGACACCTTTCCAGGGATGCACCTGAGGCTGAGTGACTGGTAGTTCACTGGGTCCCCCTTCTTGCTCTTTTGGAAGACCAGGGTGACAATTGCTTTCTTCCAGCCTTCAGGCACCTCTCCTTTTCTCTGTGACCTTTCAAAGATTGTGAGCAGCCTAGCTGTGGTGTTTTCTGGCTCTCTCAGCACTCATGAATGCATCCTGTCAGGGCACAGGGGCATGTGGATGGGCTTGTGGATGTCAAGTTTGTTTAGGCATTCTCTGACCCAAGCCTCCTCTGACCAAGGAAAAGTACTCCTTCCAATACTCCTTTATCCTGGTCTTCTAGGTCAGAGATTCCTGATTTTGGTTTGTTTGTTTGTGACATGAGTGAGCATGTGCTTATTAGACCATTGTGTCTCTTTCAGGTCTCTAGCAAGAAGTCTAGGGGCTCTTTGTTGTTAGTAGGTACTCCTTTATTTAAGACTTTCTGTCCTAAATTGCAGGGAAAGGTTTTCAAACACAGTGCTCAGATGAAAACTTGTTTGTGTGAATATTTATTGATGGACAACTTATAAATGACTAGTACTACTATTTATATTAATATGTTTCTGCGTGTTTGATTACAATATTTGCCCTTTTCTGAGTAGTACTTACCTGTTTTTTACTCCAATGCCATGCATTAACACATCTTGTTTGTTTTCTTTTATCTTTTAATGTGTTGCATTAGTTCTGTACACAGATGCATCTGTGCAGTTCCTGGTTCAGTTCCAGAACCTGTAATAGAAAGGAAGTCCCATTTAAAAATGAAAATACTTTTCCTCATGTCTCTGCTTTCCTTTTATTTTCAATTTAATTTTATCTCCCTTACATTCAGCTGTTTGTAATAAACATGCATTTTGGAAATGGCTAGGGTTTCATGTTTATGATGGTTTTCATATATTAAGAAACACTGGATTATTTCTGGTATTGCTTGGTGTATCTAACCTATTTTATTATCATATTTGTTATTTTTGCCCTGCAAGTTACTTCTTTAATCCTTTGTTCCTAATGCCAAACTACCCTAACTTTTTATTTCTTAAAGAAAGCTTAAGAAGATATACTGCTGTATTTATAATATTAACATTGTCTATTTATTAGCATTTTTATTGGCAGCAGATTTGCTTGTAATCTTTTCTAACTAGAAGAAATTCTATTTCTAGTTATAATACCTATGTCAGCTGTATTTAAAATTCTAAATAGTGTTTAATACCATTCCAAATCTGCTGGTGTATGCAGAAACAATTTACTGTATGGTCCCAGTGTGCAATTTGCTTTTACAAGTTAGGCTGTGTGTACCCTTGTATATGTAATTATTATATTAAGGATGTTTAATCTAGGAATACAATTCAGTGCAGTCTGTTTGTTTAACTTAGCTGTTTTGTTTCCATATGCTTTATTTTATCATAAAGCATGCTTTTGTTTTGGCAAGTGATTTCTTCAGATCATTTCAGCATTGCTTAGGGCACAGCAAAATGAGCAGGCTAATTCTGGATTCAGGCTTGTGAGATACTGGATGTAAATTGCTTTTCTTTGCAAGTCAATGTTTTAGTACACATCAAAATGGAACAATGACCTTGAACTTCGAATTTATAAAGGTTTTTACGTCATATTTACTTGTTTATGACATTTTGCATGGAACATTCAAAAGCTGCAAATATGAAATAATAAAGGAGAAGCAATTGCTTGGTGATTAGCAGAACACAAATGAATTTCAAAGCAAGCTATAGGTCTTCATGGATCACTTTCCAATCACCCAATTCCTAAAGTTGAACAGTTTCTTTTTTAATTTTGTTTGAACGAAAAATCTCTAAAAGAAGATGTAGTCTGAAAGAGATGTTCTTATTTTTTAATTCTCTTGTCATTTATGTGGAAATTAGAAATTACTGTTTCACAACTATGTATTGTCTTTATCACATGCCTGGAAAATTCAACCCAAACCAGCAAAATATAACCGTGCAATGCCATCTTTCACTTTAAATCGTCTGTGCTTTGACTTTTCCACACTTCAGACAATCTGTAGCTAACTGCAGCACTAAATGTTATCAGCATTCCACAGACTGTTGTACCAATTTTGTGTTAGAGCTTGATGGTAATTTGGAAGACAATAGCTTCTCTTTTGATCTCTGTGTAGAACTAGAGCTTTTTCTTTCTTTCAGAGTGTAGCTAAATGACGATATAAAAATTACAGTAATTTATGCATGCCTCAATTGATCATGAATGGGAAATAAAATCCTTCTTTGCTTGCATCTACGTATACTGAGAGCTTCGTCATATGAACACCATGTGTTTTGTGTGGACCCAGCTGCTTTTGATTGCAATTGCCTTCACAGCAATTTTATGCTTGAATAATCCTGCAGTTGGAAACTGCTGTCAGTCACAACATCTGTATCAGCCTATTGAATCCGTATCAAAGTCCGATACTGACAATGGTATTGTTCAGAGCTCTGAAAAGCCTTTTCTATTGAAATATTAAATACAGTTTTTCATTTTAAGGGAAAAGTCAGCTTGACTGCTGCATGCCCAAAGTAGTAACAATTTTAAATCTTGGGAATAATCTTCTGTTTGTTAGCTGTCTGTTTTTAAGTTATTCGTCAGTACTGCTGCAAATCAAGCACCATAGCACATATCTGCAGGATGACACATTTTGTATGGTGTGTTTTGTTGTTCTGTTGGGAAGGGCATTGACACTATCTTCTAGCCATAGGGATTTCGAAAAAAATCATAGCAGTCCTAGATTTCCTTTCAAGTTCTTTTATTGCAAAACCTCAGTTTCAGAAGCCTGTTACTATTGAGTATTTGTTTATGAACTAATTTGAAATGGTGTAGTAACTTCATGATCCAATGCTCCCAGAGAGGTGGTGAGTTTTTGCAAGTATGGAATTTTTCAAATGAGAGGGTCTGTTTTGGGTGCAACAAAAGATAGGTCTTCATTCAAGTGATCCATCTTGTTTCAAGCTGACATCATACTGGCTGGACATGGCAAAATTAGGAGGTAGTCAGGTAGTCAGTTATCTGTTGAGAACTGGATTTGTTTTGGGGGGAATGCTTTTAAGGCAAGAACAATGAAATCTCCAAAGATGCTTTAGAGCTTTCTTAAATTATTTTCTTTTGTGGTTCATGTTGTGCTCTTTTCATGCTTAAATCAAGAAAACTGGAGAGTGTGGTTAAGGATATGAGTAAATGTGCTGTGCTAAATGTTGGAGCCATTGTTATATGATCCCCTCATAGCACCATTCAGAGGGATCGAAAGACGGCCATAGCTGCAACAGTTATATTAGTAAATGTAGGGGAATCTGCTTTACCCAGTTATTGGCATTTCATCTGCCATTCATGTGACAAGAATTCGATGCAGCAGAAATCATTATTTCTAGAAGCAGATTATTCTATATACATATAGTAGGTGTTTTCAGAAAAAGGCCAAAAGTGAATAGTATTAAAATCTATTGTAAGAACAGGGAGAACAGTTTAATTGTGCAACAATTCTATTTATTCCATCTTCCATTTGGTGTTGGACAGCTTTCAATAATGTGTTTAAAGTCTTTTCAGATCAGTGATTACTTTCCTCAGGTAGATGGCTCTTAGAGGTGAAATTCCTCCCTACTCTTTCATTCTTTTGCTAAAATATACCTTCCAGTCTGCTGTATTAATGGAGTTAGACATCATAAATATTCATTTTATATTTGTTACCAGTCAAACAAAGTAAATATCTGACAGGACCAAATTTCTGTCTTCCTGCCATTTTACCTCTTATCCCTGAATAAAAAAAAATTATTGCGTTTTTCAGTTAGTGAATATATGGCAAAATACAAAAATTCCCCTAACTTCTAGTTTTTTTAATGTTTGCTACCACTAACTCATCTAAATAAGCTGAAAATTAGGCTAAACTTTAGTAAAGTATCTTCAGCACGAGCAAGTATCAAGTTATCCTGAGAGAAAGCATAGCTGTGGCTGTAATGTCTTTTTGAGGAGGAAAGCAAATATGCAGTTTGTCCTCATGCACCTAAACTCTCTGCTTCGTAGACTTAATGTAGCTTTCCATACACTAAGTGGCTTGCTTATACGTTAAAGTTCAGGCAGGCCACACCTATATATTTCAGAATAGGTATGTTCAGAGTCTCTTATTCTCAAGATCCATATAGGGTTTCAAATATTTTGAAGAATTATTCCATGTTTCTCATTTCATCTTCGTGCATTCTGTACTCCACTGTGCTATGTCTAATAACAGTCTCTGTATTACAGCTCTTGTTTTATGGCATGTCCATAATTGAATTAGAATTAAAGAAGCTAGACAAATTTATGTAAATTGAAATTAAGAACTACAAAATAGTATTATAGTGAAAAAAATGGATAAAAATAAATATAGACTCATCAAAGGAAAAAAAAAAAGGCATTTTTAAGAGTAACAGGACCGAGGAATTGTGTCTTAGGTTTAATTTGAGAGGGGACAAATGCAGTTTATTCATGTAAACTTAATGATGATGTTGATGTTTTAACTCTTTCCATAATAATGATAAGATTTAGTATATTTAACCAGAAGTACTAAATTAGACAATGGATCAAGAAAGCTTGTGTATTGGTTTTAAAGAAGCAGATAAAGAGCATTCTGGATAAGCTGTTATGTTTTTCTGTTCATTGTAGACACTGTAGAAAATCCAGAGGACTAGAAGAAAGTTAATGTTGTGTCAATAGTCACAAAAGGTAAACAGGATGAATCAAGTACTTATAGGTCTATCAGCCTCACACTAATCGCATGAAAAATAAAGCAGCAGCTGGCAGGGAACTAGAGCACTGAAGTAAAGGAGATCAGTTATATAATGACGATGAATATGAATTGAGAGAAAGTTACACTTTCCTACCTAAAATTGTTGTTATGAGATTAAATATTTGATTGATAAAGGATAAGGTAAGGGGTACTTTGTGTTTGCATGGCTCTAGAAAGTGCAGAAGTTAAAAATTTTCTAAGATACTGGAATACTACGGAATGAATATGAAACATATTAAGTGGATTTAAGCCTGCTAATTATAGGGCTTGGAATGCAATCTTGAAATACAAATTGGTGTAGAAATATTCCATTGAAATCCTTTTGGGAAAAAGTCTTAACTATAGTATAATCTTACGTCATCTGTTACCTGCAAACAATTATAAAGTCTTTACAAATGCCACAAAAACTAGAATTTTGGGCAAGTAATAAAGATGAGCTGTAGATTAAGTGCATCAAATGCTTTTAATACAACAAAGAACCATATGGAATTTATTGAAAAGCTGGGGGAACTTAATGTAAAGATGCAGTTGACTTGGGAGTACATGGCTAAATATCTGCTACACAGGAACCACTGGTGTATTGATGTTTCCAGACAGCCTTGTGGAATAAATACTTTTTTTGAGCATGGTGGGGGGATGTAAAGATTTTGGTTTATCCTATTACTGTAAATGAAATATTTTTTTCCAAAGAATAACATCAAATAAAATGGAAATTTGAGGAAGATCTAGTGCAATTACTTAAGAATGGTTTAATAGTGAAAGACCTAATGAGACAGATGCATTCAACTTGAGTATTTATGTGAGAGAATTTAAGAAATATTATGATTATAGTCTGTAAAAACTAGCATGAAGAAACAAATCTTATAGTAAAACAACCCCTATTATCTGGGAGATGTGACAGTATCCAGAGATTGCTAGTGGGAAATAGTTACCCTTATTCCACAATCAAGATAAAAGTTGTATAATCGTCAAAATAATTCTAAGATATACAAAATTTCATGTGGAATTCTGGTATTCATTTGAATGAAGCTACTAGGTTTAACTCAAGAATCAATAATGAAATTCCTCTGGAAAATATCCTGGTTTATGTCATAGTAAACTGTTGACATAAGTATTTCAGGCTTCAAATTTTTTTTCTTTTTCATTATCACACCCATAAAAAAAAGGTTTTGCTCCTTAGAGGCTGCAGATCCTGTGTATTACACATTTGAGACCGTCTGTAATGAAGTCCTCCAAGTAGCAAATATTATAGTGCTCAAATTGAAATATGAGACCAATTTATATGACTTCAGAGAAACGACATACATTTTCAAATCTCAGGAACTTATTCTTGAAGTAAGTCCTGCTAAGGTCATACAATTTTATCTTTCTGGTTTTTGTACGGGACTGAACAAATGAATAGTGCTTGACTAAGTAAAAACATAGAAAAATCATAGTTGTTGGTGTAGTTTTGTTTGAAAAAACAAAGACTTTATGGAGCAAAGCTGACTGTATCCTGTCTCAGTGTCCTTAATTATATCACAAAATTGACTCCAGATATTTGAAGATGTTTTATTTCTCTGGAAGACTATTTTCTTTCTATTAGTACACCTACTTTAGTTTGGGTTTTTTTTCTGTCTTTACTAAATTTTTAATTGAGAATGAAAATTCATGTTTTAATTCCCAAGTTGTATACTTTCAGGCATTCTTGCTGCTTCTTTCAATCAGAATTTACTACTGTTTCCACTTACTTGTTCTACATCCTTGTTCTACCTCTGATTAGTTTTAGGACCTCTAATAAGCATTTTAGAAGATTCAGAAGGATTTACTTATTTAATCCAGTAGATCTGCACCGATCAAAGCATAGGCAGTTACATTACTTTGAGTAACCCCTGTTTCCCGCTAAGTATTAGAGACAAAGCAAATATAAGAAATCAGCCTTTTTTTAATCATACTTTTCAAATTATCTCATTCTGCTTGAAAATAACCATTTTCTTAAATTAGAGCACTCAAAAGAACTCTTTAGTTCATTCACCTTATCAGAGGATTCCTGAGAGTGCTGCCATGCAGTTTTAATTCCTTCCTTTGCTATAGTTTATTTTACTATTTCTAGTTTGTTTTCTGCTCTGGTGATTTAATAGCTGCAAGTTTTAGCACTGTCTTAGCAGGTCCTTCTGAAAGCTGCATCAACAGATTACCCACTACTGGCTATCCAGTTGAATTAGCTTGAAGCAGTTGCCCTTAATAAAACCGATATCTCCCAGCAGGGAAAATGCCTCACTTTTTTCCTGCTTTCACACATCAGAAAATGTCAGCAGCTATTGATGACAATACATTAAATACGTGACGGATCTTGCCGACCTTGCCTTATTATGCTTTTCCTGCACGTGCTTTGTAGCTGCTAGTTCTTGTTATGACACCAGACACGGGGCAAGGGCAATGGCTTGGAGAAGGTTTAGTGCATTATCTCCCTCCCAGTGTATGGCTGGTGTGAGTGAACTTCAGCAGCACAATTTAATAGATTGGTCGTGGGGACACTTGTGGTGTGTGTGTGTGTGTGCACAGGGGTGGCAGCGCTCACAGCCTGGGGAGCATGCTGCCTGGGCAAAGCTTCTGTACAAATCAATAGCATGGCTGGCAGGATCTCATAATGTCAATCAGCTCTTTTATTTCAAACTGCTAAGATTTGGGAACTTCTAATGATAACAATCGGCTTTGTTACTGCAAGTTTGTCTTGACACTTTCCTCATGGATATTCATACATGCTGAGCTACAAGATCCGTCTACAAGATGGATACACCACAAAGTCAGGTAGATGTTTTTGTTTAAGTGTAGATAAATTCAGCATGATATCTGGGTGGTCAGATGCTTATTTATGAAGATGGAAACAAATGGGTTTTCATTCCTGCTGCTTTTTGCTCACTGTAGTTTGCCTGCCTCAGGTGTGTGTTGTGTGCTGGGTCCTGCAGCTCCTCCTTCAAGTATCATCAGAGAGAGTGGTAACCACATTACTACACGGCGAAGGTGAATTATACCCATGATGAACAGAAAAACAGCGTGGAAACTACTGAAGTAGAAGTAAAGTTCATACTTACAAAACTGCTAACAGATAAGGGGAGGGGGAATCCTCTACTTGCACAAGTGCTCCATCAATTTTTCAAGTTTTTTGCAGATATCTGAATGCCTTCTTGATTCAAAATCAGGGGACCTATTTAAGGCCATGTGAAGTGTTTAAAAGATAAACAGCCATCTAGCTGAAAATTCACACTACATAATTAGTTATATGTAGTTACTTATACTAATGTGTTTGGGTAAATTTAAAGGAAGCTTACCCAGCCTGCTGCTGCAAATTTAAACCATTAGTCATTACTCTTTTATTGTTGATAATTTTTCAGTTTTAACATTTGTTTCACTGCACAAAATTTGAGATTCTCATCCTGTTTTTCCTGTGCCAGGGGATTCTTCAAGCTGTCCACTGTGATGGCTGCTCACAAATGCCAAGTTGTTGCTGTACTGCTTTTTAATTATCCAGTTTTTTTTGTCTAGCTCCAAAGCAAGGTCCCTGGTTATCTTCTTTCACAACTGTGAAGCTTGCTTCATGACTGTCATCCACTGTCATTTTGGTTTAAGCTTTTCACAATTCCTAGATCACTCTAAACAAAGGAAGAAAATTAATGGAATTTTGAATTAGCCCACTCCTACTAATTGGCACTAACAGCGTGGTTGTCAACTGCTACATTTTTCTTGATCAGTAATAGTCTTGAAGAACCATCTGTAACTGGAAATCTGTCCCATTGTTTCCTTCAGGTAAGAGTCTTTACAGTACTTTAAGGAGATTTTTAAAAATGCAGAACTTACAGGACACTTCAAAATAAACCTTTGAAATGAGAATACTCAGGGGAAAAAAAATCCAAGTGTTTGTGGATACTAATCTGGTTCACATGGGGTGGGTCATTATATTTTGCATTATCTTCAGCCTCTGCCTGTATTTCTTTAATTGAGTTTGTTACTGATTGCTGTTTATGAGAGGAAAAAAAAAAAGGAAATCAACCAAGCAACTTCCAGTCTCAACAAACAAACTCAAACAAGCCCAACAGCCAAACCAGAAAGTTGGAAAGAACAGTTTCTCTTTTCCTGCACTTACATGCAGCTATGCTACTTAGAACTTAGTGCTTTTCTCTTCCTCATATGCTGTGGACAGGACACTGAATGAGTCAAGATACCTGTCATTATGGACCTCATGAGATATATTGCTGGCATTTCTTGCCTTACATATTTGGGAGTTCATTTATCTTCCTTTAGCAGTGTGTCACCATGCTCTGAGCTGCAGCTATTGTGTGCACATGTGCTTTATGGTTGGCAGGGAGTGCTTTCCAGTGCCTGAGCCCACCTTTTACCTACCCAGTCCTTCAGTACAACTTTCAAGAACATGCTTAATATTCTCAAGGACATTACTATATACTTAGGCAGCATCTCAATCAAGAGACAACATTTGATATCTTACCAGAGGATGGAAGTTTTGCGGTACATTTGATGTGGGTGGTTTTTCGGGTTTTTTGTTTTTGTTTTTTTTAATTCTTGTTTAGGTTTGTTTTTTTTAAATATATCTCTGATTATGTGAAGTGAGCCAAGACATTTATTTTTAGTATTCATAGTTAACCTAATATATTACTAACTGCTTTATCTCCTCATCTGAAAAAGTCATTATTATTTGTTTTATTTTAATGGATTTAATGACCTGAATATCTGAAGTACTTAAATGTAGTATTTGAAGTATTGGCAATGAAGTCCGTAAATTGACCAGAAGTGTTAGGAGACTTAACTATTCATGTCACAGACAGTTTAAGACTTTCCTTAGTTTACTTCAACTTCAGTGTGATCATCACCCAAGAGGCTTCCAGAAGCTGCATTTAGTTTGAAGTTGTACAGTGTGGATGGGGAAAGAAGGTGCATCTCTGTGGTACTGAATGGTTGACTGGTGTCAGAATAGTGAAACTGATACCCCAAATTCTTCTTTCAGATATGAGCAATTGTGCTTTTGTAAAAGAGTTGTTCTTCACCAACCTATTGTTTTTGGTTTTTTTTACTTAGGAAAGAAAATGCATATGAGGAATAATAACCCATGGTAGTGGCGTTGGAACTAGAGGGTTTTTAAGGTCCTTTCCAACCTGCCCATTCTATGATTCAATAAGTCAAATAACATTTATTATTTGGAACACACCTTTACCCTATCTTAGCTAGGGAAGCAAGAGTGTTATCTACAGAAGATTCTTCTTTCATCTTAGGAGATGAAAAGTTCTGATAAAGTAACACAGGACTCTATTAGCAATGCAGTCATACACAGTTTTTTATTGTTTTCCCACTTTATTGCAAAAGCTTGCCTTTCTTCTAGATCAGACATACTTACGACGTCAAGCACAGTTTCCAGATTTAAAAGAGGAATGCTGAAACTCATCAGAGTACAATTATCAATAGCCTATTTGTGAAGTTTTGTGAATGTAAAGAGCACATACCCTGAAGAAGAATCCTTAAAGATTTACTGCTGGAATTTATTTAATCAAGAGTTTTGGAATGAAATGTGTGTTTTAAGTACATCGAAAAGTTTTGATTACCATTGATAGAATTTGGCAAAAAGTCAGGGAGAGGTTTAAAGAGAATTTCCCCAGTGCCCATTGTATAAATATATATTTACCATTCATCACTGGTTGATATAGTGTTATGAGTTGAATAAATAGGGAATTTCTGGGCTAATAGAATGGGTTATCCAATTTCAATTCAAATGAATTACTAGCATCCTGGTTGGCACTAGGATTATCAAAGTGGGGGAAAAAAAAACCAGAAAACTGGGACACTTTCACATGTTCAAAAGTGGGAAGAAAACCCAGTGAAATTGAGGGAGGAATTCCTGAAGTTCCAGTTATGAGTTAGGAGGTTGCAACATTACCTATTTGGTATGGTATCTGTTGTTCAGAGCCCCAGAAACCACCAAAGGAAACCTATGAAGAGTTTCAGGATTTAGACAAAGTAAAACTGCCTGTCTGGTATTTGTATTTCTCTTTTTTGTATACCTCCCAACAGATTCGAGTCAAAAATGGATTGAGGCACTCGTTCTGTGCCATATCTTCTGCCAAACCATGTACATTTCTGTCTCCAGAGAGGAAGGGACTGTGGCCCCTGTGAGAAGGAGGGCTTGCCAGCCCTCACAAATCCCAACAATGGCAACTTTTATACAAATAAAATAACTAATGTTGCATGGTGTAGCAAAGTGAATTATCTGTTTTAAAATTGTGCTACAAAACATTCTTGTTTTCTTCTCTTCAGTCTCTATGTGTAAATTTTCATGAGGTTGTCAACATGCTTTACTGTGCACCATGAACTTATCAGTTCTACAACAGGTATATATTCTGCATTTCAAACGTTGGACTACAGGTAGTCAAACAGATTTATTTCTTCAATTAATTAGCTTTTTGATATCAGATATAAATATATCCATTGATATCAGAAATGAAATTATTTTCCCTGAATATTTGTTGCAAAGATGAGTTGGGGTTTGGGTTTTCAGAAAGCAGAGTTTTAAACTATGCCTCTTTTTATAAATGAACATGGCAAGTATTTATCTGGACAACTCTGGCACCTCAGACTATTAAAATATATCATATTAATGTCTAAGAAAACAAGAAATTGAAAGTTGATTCTGGTGTTCTTGGTGTTAATTTTTGGCAATTCTGCCTGCAGACAAAGTAGACTCATAGCAATTATAGCGAAAAATATTAGTAGAACCATTCTACAACAACTTAAGTTTTTGGTGTTTTGTTCTGAGTGAATTAATGAACATATTTATGAAGTTGAGCTATGATTATGATGTAATTTCTTATAAATGCTGAATTGTGGATTCTACTGTGTTACATTAGGGTACTGTAAATATTGATGGGTTTATGGTTTTGTTTTTTTTAATGGGTATCTTTGCAATATGACCTTTCAGACTAATGTGATTACCTGTATATATTGCAATATTTGAATGCCATTTCTGGTAGTACATTACTTATGTAGTTGCTGAAACTTCAGGCCATTTCTCCAGTCAAACGTTGTAACAATTGTGTAAAGCAGTAGAAAACTTGGCAGCCAGATTCATTTTATGCTAGTAAACATTCTGCCTGCTGTCTTAGAGTACATATGGATAAGGAACTTTCATTAACAAGTCATCTCCTAAGGAGGAAAAATTTGTTTATGCTAACATAAAATAGAGATTACATCCCTCCCCAAACCAAGACATCTTAGCAATTCTTATACTTTAAAATTCCTGAAAGGACTGTATTGGTTCAGTTTTTCTCATGGTATAGCACTCCAAGTTGAGGTTTGGAATGATTCTAACTGAAGTATAGTTATCAAAACTTGCATTAGAAGAAGATTGGAAGAAGAAAGAACAGGGTAAATTCAAATAAAAAAGAAAATCTTTGTATTAAAGTAACAGCACTTATCAGAAGTTCTGCTTGTATTAATATTGTCTGAGCACATTATAAAGCATTTGTCATAGTTAATGCATTCCTGTCAAATCAAGCAATATTAGAAGAGAACTTTTATAATGAATATTAATATAAGAGACAGCCATAAGTGAAGTAAATTATAGAGGCATGCAAATTTAGTATTAACTGCTACAGCAAATAGTCTTCCACTGTAAATCAATTTCTTTTTCTAATGTTAATACAAAATTAGGCCACTTGGTAATCATCTGAAAGTTGCTGAGCATTGATACGACTTTTCAAGTACTTTGCTCATGTGTCTAACTAAATTAAAAGTCATATTCACGAAAATGAGTTTACAGTCTTTGTACTTATCAATTGTGTTCTTTCTGCTTTGTTCTCATATTCTGTTCACACATCAGAACACCTCTCTGCTGTTCAGCCATCCATGACAATGCAGGCAAGTTAAAGAATAACTACAAGAATTACCCCTCCACATCAGAAATAGGATGAATGAATTTAAATTTTGGTTGTCTGGTTTTATACAGCTTGTGAAAATGCCAGGGTGTTTTTGTTGTTTGTTTGTTTTTTAAATTCAGGATTCTTTGCCCTTAACTGTCATTATGAAAATATGCATCTGGATTTGTGTTAGGATTTTTTCCTTGACCTCAATTTTGATGGGTGCTGTTTTGGATTAGGAAGTGAAAGAAAGATGTTGACACATTAATTATTAAGTGCATGAAGCTGGGCTTCATAATTTTACTAATATATTGCTTTTGTTTTGAGTTTTTTTGGGAATTGGTTGGGTTGGGGGGAAGGGTTGTTTCTGGTTAGCATTAATTAGCAGCTAACATCAAAACAACACCCTTACAGGAAAATTCTTTACCAGGGAAATTGTGACTTTCTGTGTACGTATTATTTGGAACATTTTTTATCAGTACCAAAAAGCTCATTTAGAATTTTAATAAGTACATAATAACTATAAAGGCTGTTTCCAGTAAGGTATAATGATGCTAAAATCTTATTTTCTACTAGTTTAAGTTGATAAGCAAACGTATCTTTCTTATTTGCTTTTGATAGGTGATGACAGTCTCACTTTTGGAGTTATGAAAGCAATTACCATATGGCTTTTTTGTTGTTGTTATCATTGTCATAGTGCTTTTGTGACTAATGATTCATCTTCTATAATAAAAGCAAAAATTTTCAAATGTCATTTTAGAATAAGTGTCATTAATTAGCTTTAAATGGTTGTATTATTTTGATTCTGTGTAGGGATATGCCTGAATAGAAATAAATCTGTAAACCGTTTTTCAAATGAGCAAGTATGGAGCAAAAGGCATGATGGAATTTGATAATATAATTCTGTCTAGTGACAGGTCTTAGACATTGGAAATGTGAAATTTAAGGACCTGAGTCTGAACTTTAACATTTTTAAAGCTTCTGTTAATCTTTTATCTCTATTTCAGAGACACCTCACTATCTGTTTCAGAGTTCCTCACAATCGTGTACCAGAATCACCTTTTCCCTTTCTTGTGTTTCACAGAATAAAACAATTAAGGATTCATCAGACCTCTTGTAATTGATGCTGATAACATGCTATTATATTGCATCCGATTTTTAGCTTATAATGGATCCACATATAAGTCAAATAGTCTTCTTGGAAATAAGTTCATTACTGTTTGTTTATGACTGTGCAACTGTTTCAATTTATCTACAATTATAATCCCAGTATGATTTTCAAGTTACTTACTTTTCAAGATTACCTTGGTCCCTATACCATTACCTTTCAAATATGAAATATGTATTCAAAAGCTGAGCAAAGCTTGCAAATAGAATGGTTTATAGTGCATTTTTCAACTCTTCTTCAGTAGATAGATCTTCCATAATCAGGGACACAAAAATGGTTCTTCATTTAGAAAATATAAGTGATCTGAGGAAGCTACAAACACAATTTACATTTTTCATGAAGTTGTGGTCAGTATGGAAATAGCTGTGCCTGAAGAGAGCAATAAATAATATGTTAATTTCACAATATCTATTTTAAGTAAGCTAAAAACCTTCATTAAAAATATTCCTGTAGAAATTCTAATTTATTTCAGTGAAGCCAGGTTTTCCTGTTTCTTACTGTGTTTTACTCAGATTTCTAGATTTTTAAATTTTTGAGGGAAGTTAATAGAAGAATGAGAATTCAGCCTTCAAGGTATATAGTTATGATTGTTGGAAATTTTGCTTTAGAATAATTTTTAAAGGTTTTTATAGAAGAGAATGTAGAAGAGGAAGAATAGATATGTCAAGATCTTAACAGTGTAGGTGTATGTCTGTTGTTTTTCTTACTACTCTAAGGAATACTAAGCGAAAAAGTTTTGAAAAAGTAGTTTAGAATTTTCTAGGTAAGATTCCACCTTTTCTTGACTTTTTTTAATCCAACACTATTGAAGAGTAAAAATATTGTTTACAGGAAATTCATGAACTTCACTCGCAATGCAAGAATCTTTTTGATGTTTTTGAAGTAGATTGCATTTACTGTATTTTTCATGAGAAGCAAATAACTTCTGTTAAAATGTTCTTTGCCCAGCATATCTGAAAGTACTCTGTGAATTTTCACTGAAAGTGATTTCACTAGTTCTTTAAATTATAAGAGTTGATAATGTTATTTGTGTCCAAATGGAGCTTATAGTTTGAGAGATACATTTGTATTTACAAGGTTCCTAAAGAGTAACAATATAAATGGGATTTTATGCTTTGAGGTGGGAAGAGGAAGGAAGGACAAACAATGGCCAAGTGACAATGGTTGACGTCTTGGCATCTAAGGTCCACTGCAATTTACATGTTTAATATTCCATTCAATCCATGTAACAATTCAATTCCCTACTATTCCAAAACCAATGAAGAAGGAAAAAAATAATGAGCACAAATACATCAAGTAAATCTCATACTTGGGTTTGAATTCATCTCACTCAAGATGACACTATTTGAGTTTCTTTGATGGGAACAATTTGTGTAGTCAGTTGAATAAAATCACCTCTTCTATAGGGCGTTTGATCTCATTGTAATGTAATTCCCCAAAAGAGCTCACATAAATCTGCCATCTTTTTTCCGGCTCCTAAGGGAGAATATTCAGGTATAGGCATTTAGTGGTGGACAAGGTGTTCATGGATAATATATCCAGTTGTGGCTTTTGTTGTTGGTTTGGGGTTTTTTTTTTTATTTTGTTTTGTTTTGTTTTGGGTTTTTTTGGTTGGTTGCTTTTGTTTGGGTTTTTTGTCGTTTATTTTTTAACTTCCATGAACATTGATGCCATTGAAACACTCTTATCTGTTAGTTTAAATAAACCTTACGCTATTACTGTAGCTTTAATAACCACATTAGTTTAGTCTTAGATATGGATGAGAACCAAATCTGAGCTTCCATCTCTGTGATTTCTGCCTCTTTCTTATTCCTGAAATACATAATTGATTTCAGATGCCTACGCCTTCTACCTTCCGCCAGTTTTGGTGGTGAAAGCATGCTGCTTTTGGAGTGCCAGCCAAGACACCAGGTTCAGGGGCTGCTATCCCTCTCATGCTACACAGCTGTTACAGGCTATTTTCAGCTTATTATGTAGTATATTTTGCTGTAAAATGGTTTCTAAGCATGTTTTATTAACCCTGGGTGGGCTAATATTTGCTTTAAGTGAATCACCAAGCAAGTTAGTCCTTACCTGACCTCTGTTTCTTTCAGACCGGAGATAGTAAAAGTAATATAATGGCTATGTTTTAATAGTGTATTTCCCATCTGCACTCTCAGTGCTTCAGAGAGACCAATCTAAAGCATCTGTTTCCCTCCCAAGCTCCTCGTATACATATGCAACCTTTTCATCTATTATCTTTAGCTTGACATAAGAAGTACAGGGAGCTCTCAGCTAAGCCAAAAGCAACAGTTTTTCTTGCAGACTCTGTAGAAGAGTAATCTTTGAATAGCTGCAGGAACTTTCCTAATCGTATTCATAATGTTCCTGTTTACCATTTGGTGGCTTAAAATGTTAAAAGTAGAAAACTATAATTTTGTATTTGCTAAGAGCTTTAACTGCTTAGGGCCAAGAAGTTATGATTTTTACTATACATCTTTTAACAAGTAAAAAATATCACAGAAGAATGAGAGAAAAGCATGTAGGCAAAATGTACAGCTTGGTCTTAAGTCTCTGTATCTAGTTTGTCTCATTGTGTGTGGACATATACAAACAAAGTTGCCAATTCCTTGAGAACGCCTATTAACTTAGTTGGCTTCGTGAACATATTTGTGCATTAGTTAGACTTACTCGCATGTAATGGAAGTGTTTATGGATACTGTCCCTCTTCACTGCATAATCTTTTTGATTACAGGGTGAAAATAAAGAAGTTACTATAACATATTTTTCAACAATAGAAAATAATTTTTTACTGTAAGATATATAAATTAGTACTCCTCAACCCAATCTCCTTCTTTTCTGCCCCTATAATTTTTTCTTTTGGAGTGGTTCCGTGGGAACTATCATTGTTCTAACATTTCTGTATTAAAGATATTCCCTTCAGTTGGTCATTCTTATATACACTTATTTTCTAGTTATTGTTGATATTGATTTTAATTTTCTTAGGGTGGGGAATTTTTTTTGTTTGGTTTGGGTTCAGAAATTATGGATTTACTTCAGTGAAAGGGGAATTAGTCTGAACAAAATGCTCTCAGGGGAATGAAAGTGAATTTCATTCATGAGGGTTGCTTCCTTACAAACAGCAACAATGGGAGAAGCCTCTACTGACTTCTGTCTTCCTGTTGTTATAAAATGAGTTAGTCCACTGTTCAAGATCTGTTCACTGGTTCACTGTTCACTGGTTCAAGATCTAGGACTTTTGCTGTTACAAATGTATTCATGAGTGCTGTCCAAGTTATTGCTTACAGCTTTGATACAGATTGAATGAGTATACTGTTGTTTCTGACTATTGCCAATGTATTCTTAACCCACATGTTTATTTTTCCCTGTATAAGTTTTCAAGACCATAAGCTGTTCCATGTTTCACCAAAGGCATTCCAGAATCAAGGGAATTTAAATATTCTTCTGCAATCCAATACAGCAAGCAAAGCTATTTTAGAAAATATCAAGAGAAATAAAATAATAAATGGAAAATTATGAAAGGCCCTTAAAAACTTAAAATTTTGATGCAGTGCTTAATTTCCATTGTATTGGCATAAAACTGTTTTCCATAGGGTAGTTACTGAGATGTCATATTTGCATTTTATCCAAAGAGCAGAGTAAGACTGCAGTATCTCACACATCCTGAGTGCCAGCTCCCTTCAAGTATCAAGATTTCCATAGGTCAGTACTGCAAATTATCAGTTTATCTAAGAGGTCCCACAAGCTTAAGTTGTGTGGGCTAAGAAAAACAACAATTGTTTGTCAACATATGTGTGAAATTAATGCTGGTTTCTGCCCCATTTCTGTCTGTTTCATTCATTTTGCAGAGAAATGTTTTGGCCATGATTTCCTCAGCTAAAAAATATCAACTTCTGAATATCTCTTCACTTAAATTCAGAAATCATCCTGTGTTAGTGTGCTCAGATACAAGAAGGCTGCCGTTAATACTATCCAGATGTGGAATTTATATGCATAGTAAGTGTAAAGGAAGAAAGAAAATGAAACAAGTATAGCAATAGGGATTTATGAATTTCACCTCTCACCTGTCTGAAGACATTCAGAAATGGAAATGTTGACATTTTAACAAATGCGTTTTTTGCTCCAATGTTCTTGTTCTGGAGTCCTTTAAAGGAAAGAAAAATATCTACTATTGATGTGTAGCTCTTTCAGTTTGTTTTTCTCCTCAAGATGCATTAACATGATATCATTTTCATTCAGTTTGAAATTTATTTAATCTAACGTATATTGGCTTTAAGATTCTAAACTATTAGTGCTCATTCAAAGAACAGCACAATTTAAAATGTCATCAGTAATGGCTGGTTGTGACATTCACAATGATATCTTCCTAAAATGGCCAAAAATTACTTGAAATATTGAATGCATTCTCTCTATGCATTTGCATTTGGTAAATATAACAGAATATGGTCAAGTAATGATTCAGCTTCAATCTCCTATAGAAAGGAGAAAGAGTATTCCTAGCTAGTGCTAATTGATTATTCATCTCTCTCTATGACTTTCATGCTGAAAGTTTCCTGGCAGACTATGCAAATATTGCTAAGGATAAGTTATTTCCAGAACCATTCTACCAGGACTAAGGAGTCAGAGGGGAAAATAAGCCATGTAGATTTTAGGCCATGGGAGGAAAATTCTTCTAACATTAATTAAATCTCTTGATGTTTAAACTTCTGTGGTGAAAAAAGGCATGAACAGAGCTAACAGCAGTTCTTGGTAGGTCTCTAGATCATTTAGATAATTATGCATTAAAGATCAATAGAGAGTATGAAAACATACAATTTGTAAAGAGGTTGTCCAGGAAAGTTCTAATGACCCACCATCTGGAGAGGAAAAAAACCACAAAACCACAAACCAAACAAACCCAAAGCAGCTGTACTGGGAATAAGGTTTTTGCCAAATGGTTATTATTGGGAGCATGGTAAAAGATATTAAATTTCCAATTGAAATTTGTGGTTTCACCTCTCTTAAGCATCTCACTTGATGCTCTCTAAGGTGAGAATGACATTCCTTTAAAAAAAATAAAAAGAAAAAAGTTATTTTTCTCTTTGACTAAATATTCATGTAGAGGACCTAGAATGTCCACTTCTCTCCTTAGAAACACAGAAAAATAAAGCCCTGTATCCTGAATTTAAAACTGCACAAAAAAGTAGAAATTCTTGAACAGAGGTGCACCAAGTAAAACTTAATTTTAGATTTTGTCTCTTTTGTTAATAACTGTCTCTAGAAGTCAGAATTCTGGGCCATATTTTACACCATATTTGTTGATACTGTGGTCACTACTATCTCCTAAGATAGCTTGTTTAAAAGTGAATATTTATTTCACCAGCACATGAGGGACACCAGTCCTTGTTGGATGTGTTTTAGCGAACACTGCAGACTCAGAAGTTATTGGCAGCATGTCATCTCAAACTGACAAGCCACTGGAGAGCAAGGGTCCTAAAAGAGTAAAAATCTGATGTCTTTTTCCATTCTCTGTCAATTAATTTGAGTTGATAGTCTTAATTTGACTATATACCACCCATGGTGTAGACCCCAAAGAGTAACTCAACAGGTGTTAGTAATTATTTTTGAAAGAGACACATCATTAAAAAGGAATAGTATAGATTTCTCTAATTTATCAGCATCTGAAAGAAGTGATCCAGCAACAAAAAGGACACATTCATCCAGGACCATGTTTCAGTCCTTTGTCTGAGTAGCAGTAGTTCTGGGGTGCAGAGAGATCTCAAAGAGTGTTCAAACCTCTCTGCTCTTCCACTTTCTCTTTTCCCTTTTATCTGAACACATGATGTTGCTTATGGTTTCTTATGCATCATGGTAGCATTGTTAGATATCACTAGACTATTGAAAATCCTTTTTGGAGAAGGATACTAAAGTTGGTGGCTAACTGTGGATCCATTTGTCTTAGTTATCACACTTTTAAAAAGGGGCTGTGAACACTGCTTCTCTCTCCTACTTTTAAAGGTGGTTTTGGTCAGACATGTCAAAGATGGGCTACAGGAAGCATTTCTATAAGAGTATTTTTCCACTGTGCTCTCATGTACATTTGCCATACCTTATCCTCCTTTTGCATTGTCTGCTGGAGCTCTTACTGCTGTCATGCCCTTTTCTTGTCCTCAACTTGTCAGAGATAGAGCTCTTCAGACTGCAACACAATATTAACCCTGAACACTTAAAAATGAAATTTTAGAAAGCTAAGTAGAGAAAATATGAACAATTATTTATTAGACATAAATTAAAAGCCAATACAGATTTCTATAAGCCTCTAGTGAGCTGTATCCAGATGCAAAATTAGATATATATATTTTTTCATTTAATTTTATTTGTTGTATGGTGTGTTGCCAGTTTTGAAACTCCTGGTTTCATATTTATGTTTCCAAGAAAATCAAAAGAAAAATGAAAGTATCCATATTTATAGTTATGAAGAAGAAAGTAATTTACTGATGCAAGATGAATTAATTAGTTGATATTGTATTTCCTTTTTGATAAATAACTTCTAGGGTTTTGTGATTTGCTCTGTGCTTTCATGAAAAAACAGGTACATCTTTCAGCCTAACATTAGGCAGCTTGTCACTCATGAATTTTCAACAATTATGATTAAACCAAAAAAAATTATTAGAATGAAGCTTTGTATCATGGAATGCATTTACTCTAATAAACACTGCTAATATCTTGCCCCATAGCCTTTTAAAGTCTGAAAGGGGATTTTCATCCCCCAGATTAAATAGGCCTCTTTATGTTTCAAATGTCATCATCACCAAAATTAAATCCCATACCAGCTTTGAAGACTAATCTCCAGTCATTTCCGTACTCCTCTTCTGCCTTTCTAAGTGCAAAGTTACGTAATTGTTCATACTTTGGAAAAAAAAAAACAACAAACCAAAGAGCAAAAAGCCACCAACTTTTTTTCTAAGCCTTCATTGTATTGATTGATTAAGCTCATTGCATCTATGTTTGCCCAAATGTTAGGTCACTTACAGAGCCTAAAATAATTTTTAGCAGTATGAGGGAACATGCTCTAGGAAGATGGTTGTTAGCTTAGTTGTACACCAAAATAATAACTTTTTCATTTCCACCATGATGCAACATGCAAATAAAACAAAACGAGTAGTTGTGGCCAACCCTATAAATCAATGAAAGACTTCCTTTAAAAAAAAACAACCACCCTATGTCAGGCCAATTATGTCAGGCCTTTAATATAGAATAATTAATTTTGAAGAATCATTTGATTATGGGACCTTAGTGGAAAAATTTAATTTGTATTTTCAAGCAGGTCATTGTGAAAGAGGGGAGCAGTAGATTTAGAACAGCGAGGATATGCACTAACAGGCACATCCTGCCAAGCACAGATGAGTAATATCTGCATGTGACAGTAAACAATCAAGGAATCAACCTCAGTATTGCACATAAGTGAAGATAAAAAAGCAAACAGAACACTGTTAGTGTTAAAGAGGAGGATAGAGTGCAGTGCAGGAAAAATTATTTTAATGCTCCAAGGGGCTTTTAAGATTGTGTTTGGACAGCTGTATGCAATTTTGAGCACATGTATAATCGGAGGCCTTAAAAAGAGAGAGAGATTTAAAAGGTTCACAAAAAGCTAAACTAGAATGACTCATGTTCAGAGGAGTCACATATGCAGAAAGCCTGGTGAAACTAAAACTAAACTCAGAAAGCTGTTTAGACAAAGTTATTTTTCAGTTTTCTAAGGTGCTGTAGGTGGTGAGAATAAAGACACTTAAAATCTTGTGATAGGGTTGTGGTAAAAGAGCTAGATACCAAATGATGAGTGTTAAAATGTAGTAACTGGTCATCTAGTACCATCAGAATATTATAAATAGTGATAAACATGGCTTGATTTGTTTCCTAAGTTACTTCATGCAGAATATTTCAACTACAAATCTGCATTATTTTCATTTTTGCTTTAAATGGTCTGGAAAAAAATGGTTTGTAAAAATCCTCAGAAATTGTGCAATTTTTGTATATATGTGTGTATATATAAATATCTTATTATTTATCATTTCCATAAAAAGCTAAAGACTGGTTGAGATGGTCATCATTTTTCAGTGGGCTAAGCTGAACAATCACACAGTCAGACAGAGTCACCATTGTGAAAAGCTTATAGAAAATACAGTCTCCATTGCTGACTTATGCAGGTACAGCTGTATATTTAACAGATGTGTGTGGGAGACAGTGTTGAGTTGATGTGGCTAATTTCCTCCAGGAAACATGTATGGGGTCTGGGGACCTGTGCTGCTACCCTCAAAGGGACTGTGAGGTAGAGGCGTCCTACCAGTTTTGGCTGAGGTGTTGGGGTGTGTGAGGCTTGCTCTGAGCATGTACTCCTGAACAGACTCCCAGATTGAGTATTTCAGGATGGAAATGGGTAGTAGGCAACCCCAACTTGGCATGTGCAATACCAGAACTTTCTTTACCTGAAGAGTTTTAGCAATCAAATTCAAGTCTGTCAGAAAAAGCTATGATTTTTTCATGTGCTTCTTTCACACCCAAACTGCAGCTGAATTATCATTTCAGTTGTCAGACCCCATTGATGTGTCATTTTATACTCCACATTCTCACCAATTCCTCAGAACCACCCATGGTGTAAAATCAGGGAATGCAAATGAAGCCAGGAACTCAAGGAGCAAATCTGTTCTAGAATCAGAGGAGGTGGACACCCAGTAACTCCATTATTGTTCAGTCTTTACAATCCAATAAAAATTTACTGAATTGATGGTAAATGCCCTTACATTAGGGTGCAATGGAACATATCAGCCATAGCTGAAATAAGATGTAAGGGAATAAGAAGTGAATGTAGGGAAGATTTCTCTCATTGAAATCTTAGTTAGTTCAAAGAGATTTTCCCATTCCAGACAGTGTCATTCTTGTTTCTGTTAGCTGACAATTCTCACCTTTTCTTGCTCCTTCCAAGTTCTCTATTGCTCCCTATGCATCCTGGCATTATAGCATTCTGCCAATGCCTCATTTCTCATTGGGATTAGGCTGGTTTAAAAACCATGCTGCTTTTGGAGGCTGTCCTCCTTAATAGAATTTTGTTGCCTTGCTGATAGTGTCGCATAGGATTACTTGCTCTATTTTCTCTCAGTGATCCTAACTGAAAATATTGTGTTGAAGACTAAAACAATTTCTGTCTGGCTCTGACTAGTTTAAAACTACAGTCTTGAGTTTGGCTTGTTGGAGTTTTCAATTTTACTTGAGCAATGTTTATAAATTTTTATGCAGGCAAATATTTTTCTTTATAGAACTGGCTGTACCTCAGGGGATCAAGTTAAAAAATGGTGGGGCTAGACCTAAGACTCATTTGAAAGAGGTTTAAAAAGTACGTGTCAGATGTGTTAAAAACTATTGTCTAATGATTTAGCTAGTTTTGAAGCAAAAGCTCTCTCTCTTTTTGTACAGCTTTGAGCTTCTAGGCACAATATCATGATCTCCATTCCAAAATGTTGATGGTTATAGTTGTTTTTGTTTAGTTTTTATTTGGTCTTTTTATTTGGTTTTGCTTTCAAGCTGAAAGTGTCAGCTAATGCTGAAGGCAGAACATTGACCTAGGTGGACCACAGATTCCTTTAAAGTTGTATGAAATTCCAGTTGATATCACAGTAGTGATGCAAGCATGTATTTTTGAATTAATTATTGCTTGACTTTCCTGCATTTTAGACTGGGTATTTTTGTGGAGAAATTTTATTCTTTCACATTTGAAAGAATGGAATTAGATATCTCTGGCTGTGGTTCTTTGGGGATTATTTTGGCAAACCATTGCTCTTTGGAGATCTAAAGAAGTTTAAATGGCATATACAGATCTGGATGAGAGATAAGCAGACAGAGAAAGGGATGAGACGATCAAAAGTGCAAGAAAATGTGGCAGTACAAGCTGGCTCGTACTGGGCAATTAATTTATTACATAATACAATGATAGGTTATATTGAAGTCCAAACAGGGATTTCACCCAATCGTGTTCCACCCTGGGCTGCAGACACCATTGGTCAGAGAACTAGGAGGTACCAAAACCAGACCAATCAGGTGTCTGGATGAGGAACTTTTGAATATCCTATAAAAGAGGAAACAACAAGAAAACCAGGCTGCTTGCTGCAAGAAACTCTGGGGAGTGTGTGCTCTCTGTCTCGGACCCCTCCTTCCACTCCTTACAAGAAAAATGTCTGGTTTTGAAATTTATTAGAGGGGCTCTGCCTGTGTAATAGTCTTTATCTTGCCTGGAAAACCAACAAAATGCTTAAATTACAGGACTATCTTTCCTCTGCAAACTTTGTTGCAATTAACTTACAAGTTTTCTCAGAACCCATTTCCTGTTTATTTCAGAGTCACTATATTTATTGCTTATTATGAGTGTTATATGAGCCATGGGATTTTTAATTTCAAAATTTATCTAATTTGGATACGTAGAACAGCCCAGCTCTTAGTTCCTGAATTCCAGGAAAAGTATTTGGAAACTAAGTCATACACTGTAATCAAAGTATTAAAAAGTCCATTTTTATTTCTGTTCTTATTGCATGACTTTTTCATCAACTTTGTACTCTTGCACATTTGTATGCTTGAGTCTACATCTCTTAATATATACTGGGCAAATGTAATTTACTGTTTCCTCTTATTTTATAAGCATTTTTCTGAGTGTCTTCTGACATTTCAAGTAAATGCCAACATTAAAGAGAAATCATTAGCTATCCATGATGAAGCTGATGTTAGTGCTCAGTGTAGAGTTTCGCTAAGCACATAATTTTATTCAAGTTTTAATCAGAAACTAAAAATCTGTGAAATAACCAGATTCAAGGAAGACACAATTATCCATCAGAAAGTGACTTACTGTACTTGTTCAGTGCTTTCAAAACAATCAAATTATACCAAGACTGGGGGGGAATAAATATGTTTCGGCTATGCCGTAATTTTTAACCACAGTGCTCTAATAAACATATCAAAAAGAAGTTGTCAGCAGTGAAGCAATTGTATAAGTGTCTCCAAAAACCCAATGATTTAGCATTAAAAATGTTTAAAATGTCATTTTTGTAGGATGATCATGATAAGGAAATATTGGATGGCTTTGAAGAATCATAAATGTCAAGTAGTGGGTATCAAAGACAAAAAGAAAATTAAAATGTAATTAGTATTTAAGAGATGTTCATTAGGCTTCTCTTCTGTCAAACAGAATGTGTTGGGGAGTGCCATCTCTTCTCCATTTAAAAAAATGCACTGAGAATTTACTGCTGCATGGCACACCTGCCTCTTGCTGTAAGCATTTGTATGTTTCTTATGGACAACATCCAAAAAAAGGATTAATTTTTATGTTAATGGCCAAATGGTTTAAACTGCCAAAGGACTAGTTTGCCACAGCAAGCTAACTCCTAAGTAGTTCAGCCAGACAAACATCAGAAAAAAGGAAATTCTGTAAGAATTTCTCAAGAAAAGGTTTATGTGCTGACCACTTTGCTCCCTCCCTCTTTGAACTACGTCAATATTGACATTACCTTTCATTTGCCCAGCTTGGATAGAGAGCAAATTTCACGTACATAAAGTCAATCTTTAACCATGTGTAAAATGAAGGAGCAGCATATATCTCAGTTGTCCTAATTTTGTAGGCAATACAGCTGTTTGCCAGTATAGCTGAGCAGTGTATCCAGCAAATTAGAATGCATAAAAATATGTCTTCCCCAGAGATGTCTGAAGGCTATCTCAACTTAGAGCAGGTTTCTTGATTGTGGGAAAGAAATAATATAATAGATGTGATTTTGACAAAATGATAGGTGACTGCGCAGTGAAAAGTTCATGGGAATTAATGCCAAGTCTTCCATAAAATCATCTAATAACAGAAATGAGGTAAAACATTTGTTCAGTGTGCTTCTATTATTTCAGACTCTCAAAAGTGCTGATACAGAATCCAATTATCTTTATACAGATATACAGAGAATAATTCTTATTTTATTTCAAAATTGGTTTTATTTTAATTTAACTATATACTTGTAACATGCTCAGTGTGATCCTTCCTTGCAGCAAAATAAAATAAATATTTGAATAATATTATTTACATTAAAAATTTATGCTTTTTAACCTTCGTATTATCTATTTGTGCCATTATTTCTCATCTCAGACTCCAAACATTTAATGATCTCATGAAAAATGTCACGGAATCTAAATTCCAGACTGATCCTCCAGCTGTGATACACCTCCCACTGGGAATATGAGATAAGCAGAACTAGAACCATGTAAATTTTTCAGAAAGTTTAAAATATAGTTTGGATTTGATATACTTGTTGAGACAGTCTTAGTCTAGGAAAGATATTGTAGTCTCTTTACACTGAAGAGATGGTGCTTTGTTTTAAAATTACAGGAACTGTTCTGTGATATTATTTGTATTATAGGAACAGGTATACTATGGACAGATAATAAAAACAAATACTCCATTCCACAGGCTTCAGTTGAAAACTGCCAGATTTTCAGAAATGTATTTTTAATAAGAAATTACTTTGATTGGTGGAAATATTTGTTTTTACATCAGTTTATATTGGTTTATATTTCCATCACTTCTATTAGCATGTAAGACGTATAAATATGTCATATATATATGTATATATCTATGTCATATATATATATAAACCATTTATCTTCTGAGTTTTACCTTCTTTGGTCATGGTTGGTTGTTGGAAAGTGGAAGGTTCAATCAAACACTTCCAGGCTGAGAATATGGCTACATTATGTAGGCCAGATTCACATTTTGATTGCTATAGCCATCAACAAAAGCCTGGGCCCAGCAAGCCAGATTGTAACACATATGTAGGAGTTAAATGCATTTTTTATTTTAAACTGAGCCAATTTTGTTTTTAAGACCCACTGACAGTTCTTGCAATTCAGTGGAATATCTGACCACTCTCTCTGCCAAAAGCGCGCTGGCTCAATTATTGTTTTTGCATCTCTGTGAGTGATTGAAATACCCACGTGTGGATAACGTGGGCAAAGTAACATCACACACAGGGCTGAGTCTAGACAAGAGTGGTGTTTTAATGTCAGAGTTGACTTGGTCACTTCATGCAAGCAGGAATACAGATAGAAATGAAATGTTAGCTGCTTCTGAAGTTAAAATTGTTTTGTTAGGAGATCAAAGTAACTGGTAAATCCTTCTGGCATAAAAGAAAAGATGCTATCCTTGTCAAACCCATTGTCTGCAGTAAAAGCATGCACTCCAAGTATATAATAGGCATGTTCTTTATTAGTAGTATGCTCTGAATCTCTTTAATGCTGATTAGTTTATGCTCTCTTGTCCAGATGTTTGTAAGGCCATAATGAACCTCAAAGTATGATTTACGTATATGTATTGGACTGAAAATGCTACTTTTCCCAGGACTTTAGAATATATTCAATAAGAAGTAAGTCAACATGTGCAAGCCATTATTTATAGTGTTCTCGAGCGATCCATGAAATCCCTTCTCAGGATTTGTAGGAGAAGAATGGTCACTGTCTTAAAACTTGCAGTCTATGGAGAAGAACTTGACATCTGTTATCCATTAAAGCGGAAGTGGAGAGGGCATCTGGAACTCCATGAATGATAAGGGGTTAAGATTTCAGTCGGGCAGCACTCTTAAGAAGGATACTGGAATATCAGCTTCCAAGGGGCAGGAACAAATGCTTAAACCAAACCCAGCTTTACATTAATAGCAAGACTTGTTTGAAAACTCCCTGTGCATTTTTTTCTTGCCTTCTATTTTCTTTTTAAAGGTTTAGTGACATCTACCCATAAGTGTGACAAAAATCTTCCAATGAGACTATACAGTCCAGTATTAGTAAATTTTAACTGGAATTTTTGGGGGCTGTTCTAGTCACTGTAGGATAACTCTTAATCCTTCCTTTTCCAAGATAAACATAATTTATTTGCTAAATTAAAAGACCTCCTGAATGTTCTTTTCAGAATAATACTATGAGTCTTACTCAAACATATGTGCTTTGCATTCACTAAAATACTGTTGCAGTATTTTGATTATCCTTGCTTCTGTAAATTCCCCATGCTCCTTGTACTTAAGTATATTTGATTTTCACCTAATTTCAAAATGGACTAGCTTAAATAAAGGAATAAGCATTTCTCCAGATTGCCAAATTCTATCTGGATGAGTAAATTAACAAAATTTGTCAGCAGCTTTCACTTCTTAAAATAACTAGGAATTGTAATTATGTGCATAATTTTATCTTTGCAGTTTTCTGCAATTAAGATGCTATTTAAATATTTTGGATCTCACTCCAAAATGGTAATTTTTTTTTTTTTTTTTTACTCATCAGGGAGTAAAATTCTCTATTTTGCTGCATTAAATCTGTGTCAATAAGTCCACTAGGTTGTTTCTTGGGTAACAAAGGAGTAAGTTTTTCACTTTTCTAAACAAAGTAAAATCAATGCTTGAGAGAAGAGCTGGTGATTAAGCCAAATTTGCTGCCTAGATAGAATAATTGATGTATTCAGTAAGGAAGAAGTACAATCTCAAGGAAATTTTTTTCAGTGCTGCTACCATAAAGAACTTCTGGTGTTTTTTAGTGGTCCATTAATGATTGTTTTTTATTCGAGTTTCAGACACCTGAGAAATGTATTTATAGACCATTAAACCGTGATTTTTTTTTAATGGTGAGAAATTAATTTCAAATTCCCCTTACAACATTTGTTATTTTGCAGAAAATGTTTTGCTCAGTTATTGATTGAAACACCTGTTATTTTGTCTTTACGAGTAATTTAAATTATCAGTTGAGAGCTTAATTAAAAAAAAAAATAGCTATTCCAAAATGGTGGTGTAAATTTTCTGTGTAAATTTTCAAGGAAACCTGTACCTTATCTTTGGGAAAGCAAATTATCCTGCTGTACCTGACAGTCAATGTCAAATACCTCCAACTTCTTTATATGATGCATGAAAGTTCTTTAAAGAAAAATGTCTATTTTCAGAGTGAAGGTTGTTAATGACGTTGATATCTTCTTGATCAGGCAAATCATTCTGGCATTGAATGAAATAGATGTTGATATAGAATCATCTAATAATATAGTCACTACTGTGTCTGAGTAATAATCAAAATGGAAGTGAAAGTGTGGTTTAAGATAACTTGTGTTTGAAACACACGAACATACATGAAAGGTTTGGAGGAGGGTTTTTATTTTTTTTTCTCTTAATGGCAGCATTAATGTTTTCTCGAAGTGGAGTTCCTGTATTTTACATTTTGGACACAATAGTAAGCAGCATTTTTGACTCTGCCACTCTGTGAAATTCCTTCCCCGAACAGTGAAGATAAACATGTGATGCAATGTCATACAAATGACATCTCCTGCCATACAAATGTATGTAATTTTTTAAGTCTATGATCAAAAGTTTTCCATCAAAAATAGAAAATTCCTCTTCAGTCTTTGTTTTCTTGCCTGTTGAATGATTACAGCCCTCGGCTTCTGTGAAAATTGTGTTCTAGGAAATTCCTTTGTCTTGTTCCATGCCATTTTGGTCTTGACGTTTTTATTTAACTTCGGTTCCTGAAACAGTTGTCTCTTCATATGTGCTGGATAACCCTCATATCCTTTGCCTCTTAAAACATCTCCATAACGCCTGCTTCCCTTAAATAGCCTTCCAGATTTTTTCCTCTGTACTCCTCACAACACACCTACTTCCACATTTTCTAAATATTCTCAGGGGGCAGCATCAATCCTAGAGAGGCATATAAACAAGCTTGGTAATACAGACTAAGTTGTGTGAATGAAGATCTAAGCCTGCTGGGACAGTGATTTCTGTTTAACAGATGCCACAGAAAGAGGCTGATGTTGCAAACTGCACTATACCCATGTTAGTTTTGTTTACAGTTGCAATATCATAGTCAATACTTCATTCAAAAAATCAGGAAATAAATGTTGTGGGTATTATAACTTCTGCTATTATGGAAGTTTGAACCTTTTACCTAAATGTGGTTAACAGGTTATGAGTATTCAAATATAAGAGTTAATTCTTGCTGCCATGCATGTGGATAAGAGTGCTCAAATTAAAACAGTGAGTTAGAGAGGAAAACTGGCAAGTGAATCCATTAATATAAAACCAGACAAAAATATAGTTATTTAAAATAACAGCAAATGGTATTTTCTTCACGCAGGTAAACAATTTAATATTTCACAGACTAGGCAGTGAGGTGTGACCTTGACAGACAGATTCACAAATGGAACTGCTGTATACAATTTGTTATCGTGTGGTTTTTTACAGAGAACCCTCTGTAGCATCAACATAGTACACGTTCAAAATGCTAAAAGTGGAGGTGAAAATGACTCTCAGTTGTTCAAAACCGTCTTCCTTGCAGAACAAACTGCACTGGGGTGGCAGTAAAAATTTTTCTGTAATACTAAAACATTAAGGTGTGTGGGCATGCACGTCTGTGCTTAAGTGTGTGTAAAATAATGCAGCATCCAAGACTGTGCAGCTGGAGTGGGTACTCTAAAACAAATGGCTTGATGCTAAGGACCAATAGAGCTCTTTGTCATAGGCATTTACTAGAGTGAATATGTAGCTAATCAATTTTTCTGTGAACTATTCTCAAAGATTTATCTTCAGAATTCAGAGTAGCAATTGCAAACCAAACCTGAGGCTTTTCACCTTGAATTTCATAGAATTGATTTGGTCTGGCAGATCTGGATTTCAATCCGGTCATGTTTAAAGGGAGAACAAACTGAGAAAATGATGAAGGATTTTCAGCTTACAGTCACCTCTTAGAGCAATGGTACCCGAGAAGAACATACTTGGTTATGTGATTTAAGAATAATTATACAACTCTTCTTTTCTCATCATGTGGGTGAAAAGAATCTCTGACCCAAAGCATCCCTTGTATTCCTCTAATTCTGTTATTGTAAAGGTCTGTTCCAAATATGTAAGAGACCTCATATATAGCTGCCATAATTGAGGAAAATAGTTTCCATAATATCTCTTTTACTCTCTAGACATTCTGGTCTGGAGTAGATGTTGCATTAAAACACACCATTTTTGGCTGAAATTTCACAAGCACAATTTGCAATATTTGATTATCTTTATCTGATCTACAGTATTGAAAGATTTTTCATGTAAATTAGCATAGTGCTCATGCAAACCAATTTGTGTTCCATATGTGAAAAGTGATAAAACTATTTCCAAGACAAATATTTCACAGTCATGAATGAATTTGTAAGATCTCTGCACAATAAGTCGAACTGTTGGCTTTCCAATTTGATATTCCAATTAAAAGCTGTCTCTTTCGTACATGAATCAATGGTTTATGCAACACAGTACATAAAACATCAACCTAGAATTTTCC
This sequence comes from Rhabdornis inornatus, assembly GCA_013397075.1. NCBI lineage: Eukaryota > Metazoa > Chordata > Aves > Passeriformes > Rhabdornithidae > Rhabdornis > Rhabdornis inornatus. The sequence goes on from VWZS01007271.1 coordinate 8,562,662, forward strand.
TCTGTTTCCTTTTTCCTAGTGAGGAGGCAGTTGGTTTTACAGGATCATCTGTGCATGAAGCTCAAGCTGGTTGGCCATTGGTCCCAACAGAATCCTTGTGTAAACAACATGAACAGACACATGGACAAAAAAGTACAAGTCCGGAATTCAGGGTAAATTAAGTAAGAATTTTGCAAATTTGACAGGTGATTTAACAGCAGCTGCTGATACCGGTGATAAAAGCCGGTGCACTGCAAGACTTTGGCCATAAAGCAGCAGCCTGTGAATTACTTTGAGCTGTTAGACTGGAAAAAAAAGAAGAGCAGCTGAGAGGAAAAAAGCATTAAAGGCCTTAAAGTTCAAAGGGGAAAGAAGCAGTGTGTATCTAGACTAGAGTAATGGAATTTTTTAAAAGGCTGAGTAGATAAACTTTTGAGCTAAATATGTTTCCAGTTTATAAGATCATTGCTGAGATATTTTGCATAATTTCCAAACTCATTAGATTTACTATATCTTTTGCAAATATTACCTCTTGGAAGCTTGAAACAGCAAAAGTGTATTTACCATTTTTTCCCCTCCATCATGCATGCAGATTTTTTTATTGTCTGGATGCTGGCATTATCTATTTCCTTTTTTTAGAAGATAACATTGTTGACGTATTTGTTTTGGAGAAAAACTCCACATATAAAGAACTACATGGAGCATGCTAACAGGTATGAGAAATTATATTTTAGAAGAGGCTGGTCATAATTTAGGCCTAAGGGTATTGTTATACTCTCTTAAATTCAACTGGTTAGTTTCAGTAATTATAATCTGACATACAAAACTATATGAAAAGATAAAAATACACTATTTCTGTGTAAGGGATCTATGGCAAAATCCCATTTTTGAGACTTTTTCATAGATCTGCTGTTGCAAGAACAATTTATCTTCTTCCAATTTTTGGTGTTACTTACAGAAAAGTTCTCTTTTGTGGTCTTAACCTGCATTTGAACAAAGTAGCAGAGTAATCAGAACTCTATACTGCAAACACAGCCTGTAGAGATTGGGGAGTGCAAGCACTCATGATGATACTTCGGAGAGAAATTGATTATGTCATGTCTTAGACCAGTGTTACCAGTGGCAAACTTAGCAGAATCACTGCAGCAACATATCATGCTACATGAGCAAAAGTGAGATCATAAAAAATACTTGTCTAGTTTTAGTGATTAGAATTAAGGAATGGCTTAGGTCATGAAATGCATTCAGAGGATAACTTGGCAGCTAGAGGTATGGTATAATCAGCTCACAAGACTGTCACCTATGCAATGAAATGAGAAGCCTGGGTCTTTTTGTTTGTAAACGGTGTCTTTGAGAGAAATATTCTAGATGGGTGTCTTCTACATAGCATAGAAAATGAATTTCAAAAATTTTTTAAGAACTCCAATTACCTGAATATTTTGCTAAAACTTGCTCTTCCTGGGATGTCAATTGTTATGTAACATTTTGTTTCAGTATCCCTGTAGAGCAAATACTGCTTTATCAGACTCATCTTATTTGGCACTGTGGCAGCTGCATATTTGGACTGCTTAAAAGTATTAATAAATTTAGATGAGAGAATTGACAAACAGCTATCCATCTGCAGATTTCTTGGCATTAGGCACAGATAGGTTAGATCTGCAATTCCCCTGTCCACATTGTCTATCCTTTTTAATTCTGCCCTATCTGCTGACATTTGAAACAGCTGTTACAGCCCGAAGTCACAAAAAGAAAGATGGTACCAAACATGGATGCTTTCCAGTCCAATAATATTTATTTTTGTGGAAATAGTGAAAAACTCAAGCCTGCAGAGAGATCATTGATCAGTTGACAAATTTGTGATTAATATGTTAGAAAACCCTGCTTGGTAGCTCTCAAGTCCATGCGCTGAATGATTTAAAGCTATGACTCTTTCCTCGGAGGAAAAAGTTCCATTCATAATCTTGCAATGAAGCTAGACATGTAAGTTGTGATGCAAACTATTTGATAGAAGACGTTGGAAGGCTGAAATTAGTATTTACAATTTTCCCAAGGCCGGGCAAGTTCTCTGAGATTACATCTAGGACAACATGTTAGAAGAAATTCCATGTACAATGACAATCTTACCTATTGTTAGCTGGAATGTTGATTACTGTGCGCTGTGTCTTTAGGTCATGAAAGAGCACAGGCTAGAAGGCGTTTTAGTCCAGGTCATCTTTTCTGGCATCACTAAGTCCTGTTGTAAATGAAGTATAAGAGGTTACTGCCTAATTAAGACAATGGAGAAGATTACTTATTGAAATGGACAGTAAGTGAACTTTAAGTGGTTGCTTGGTTGTTTATTATATGAGGATTTTTATTGGGTTTTCCATAAGTAGAAAAGTAGCCAGGCAAGACATAAAAGGGCACACAAAAAATATATAAAAAGTGTTTTGGGGGGAAAAAACCCTAGCCCCTAGAATTTATATCCCTTAAGACAATAAATCTTAAAATTACAGCTAGAAAGAAAAGTAACATTGCAGGTTGTTTGTTTCCATGGTTCCATTTTGAGTTTTCTACCCTTACTTAGTTTCAAGCTGCCTCTGCAGGTGCTGGAGGTGGCTAGCAACTTATGACTGGCCTTTAGGCCTTCACGTTTTTGGGCTGTATTTTTAAATATTTTTTTTACCTTTGAGGTCTGCTTATATCGAAAAGGACTGAATGCTTTGCACTCATAGCTAATGGCAGCTCTACTCTTCCTCAATGACATTTTGGCCTAACATGTAAAACTGGGAAATCTGATCTTTGTACTGTATTTCTGAGGATTCTTGTGACATCTCAAAGCTGGATATTCTACTGCATGCTGCAGCATTTGAAGTATTGAAATATAATCTCTACCTTACTTTACAAACACGTGTAAACTAAGGATAAAAGGAGTGAATGGATTTCAGGTTTTTTTGATGGGAATTGTGTCTAGATTGCCACATTGTTTACCTTGCTAAATCTTCACCTGAATTTCTTATGAAAAATATCTGAAAGCAATAAAAACAAGTTTATAAAAACATAGTTTTGGAGCACTGCTTGTCACCTCTGAGTTGTGATGTTTATGATTGACTCGTGGACTCTCTATTACTGCAGAATTTTATTGATGATACAAAGCACACTTTCCACACTGAATGAGTTATCTTGTCTACCCTGATCTTCATCTCTTTTTGTCAGCACAATTCATTTTAGAGTAGTGAATATTAAAGTGTTTGTCCAGAGTTATTTCCTGCCATGGGATTGACAGGTAGAGGCATTTTCTGTTCTATATGTTTGTGAACAATGCACAGCCTTTAAAAATCTTGATTTCACTTTTACCTGGACATGCAAAGTATCAGGTATCTGTGTGCTGTACAGTAAAAAGACTTGGGAAGCACAGTAAAGTGGTTTTCTGGGAAAACTGATCGAAGGCTTATTTTGAAGGCAAATCCCTCAAATCCCTTCAATTTTCCAAATTAGTGGTAAAGCTTTTGTTTTAATTCTGTATACTACAAATGCAATATATTTGGGTTGCACTGGTATGGTTATATTCTGTGGGGGAGAGGAGCCAATGTGTAGCCTTTTGGAAAAGAGCTGGGCCACAAGGTTTTTGCTAATGGCTATGTGGTAGTGGGAGCCTGGAGCTGTTGCTTTGAGCCTTTTCCCACCTTCTTGTTTTCCACTTCACAAAAATCTTACAGCTGTACAAGCGTGTGCATTTTTCTCACGGTCATGGGTTAAGGGATGTGCTGATCTATAGATTCACTTGGTCTACAGCTCAGGGGCTTTGAGAGGGAGGAACCAGTATTCTTTTTTCTGATTAGGTTACAGTCTTTCTCTCCCACTCACAAAAACAAACAAACAAGCAAAAAACCAAAACAAAAGACCAAAACCAATACCAAAACAAAACAAATCTAAGTCTGTATACCTGTATCTCCTAAGGCTTTAGGTGAATTGCCACTATAATCAACTGGCTTGCAAGGTCACAACTGATGCAGATTTTCTGAAGGAGAGATAAGTAAGCTCCCTACCTGCCTGCCAAATGACTAAATCACAAGCATTATTTAAGCAAACTTGTTGTGCTACTGTTGGTCAGATTCTTTACATTGCAAGTTAATAATTTCTAGCTTTTATAAATTAAAACACTGGAATTGTCTCAAAGGCTGAAACCTCCATTTCACAGTGCATATTGAAATTTCAGAGACTGGCATATCTGAATTTTTTGTTTCAGCAAAGCAGTGCTGTTATCTTTCATAACCTCTGCTAAGGTTTTAAAAATGCTGTGTGATGCAAAGTGATCCTAAGAAATCTATTTGTAATTTTGTCCATGTCGAATGGCAGCAAACTTAAAAGCTCAAGAACACACCTAATATAGTGTATCAGTGCTAAGGAGATGCTTAAATGTCCTTGTATTGCATACTGCAGAAGCTGAAGGGTGTTCAGAAGTTTGTTGTTGCAGCTGCTGTTATTCTACTAATGCAGTCATAGTGCAACTTCTAACCAAGGTTTCTGAAAGCTAATAAAAAAAAAAAAAAACAAAAAAAAACCCAAAGCCCTTAATTCCATCTTTTTCAACCAAATCACTTTTTTTTGTTTTGTGTGCAGCTTTTTCTGAAAATTTTGAAAAACTTATTGCATTTTTTTTTATTTGCTACATACTAAGTAGAAGTAAGCAAGAGGTGATAAAATGCACTCCACATCATCATCATCCACATCATTATCCCTCCACTAATCCCTCAGACCTCACACAGAATTATTCTGGGTCATTGTTTTTAATTGTATCCAGTTGCTAATATTTTTCCCCATTCTCTGTGTATTCTGCTCTTCATTAGGGCTTTGAACTGGATTTCTTGACCTAAGACCTGATGTCAATAGAAATACTAAAAATACTACTTTTGATGAAGGAAAAGTGGGTTTTAAAGAAAAGTCATAATGCTAAACTGAGTGAAGGTGTGGCTGTGGAATGATGATTGTTACAGTTGTGTAATCCTTCAAATTTACATGCTCATTAACAAATATTTATATGTCTAAAGGCTGTTGAGGCAGGTGGATTGCACCTATTCACCTAGACACTGTGTAAACATGAATATGAGAAATACATATAGTTATTCATAAAATAGCTACAAATGAGGGCAATTTCTGGGCTTGTATTGGTGCTTTCATGGACTCTTATTCATACATTTTTCTCCATTATAGTGTACATGGGAGAGAGATATGACAATGAAAAATAAGGGACTAACACAATAGTATATTACCCTGATAAAGAGAACTTCTATTTTCTCTTTTTCTCTTTTATAACAGATAATGCTGGGTCTGAGTGATGTCAGATCTGGTGATGTTTGAATAACTATCATGTACAAGAAAGGAAAAAAATTTAACAGAGGAAGCTAGGATATGATCTTGTAAGTGGTGTAGTATTTACAGCCACATTTAGAAGGGAAGCTGAAACCTTTTTTGTTGCTACATTGTTATGTTGTTAGGGAAGGAACTGCTTACAAAGAAAAATGTGACACATGAAAAGAATGACAATTTGGGTTTACCAAAGAAATTAATCAAAACTGTAATTATGGTCATTAATACCCGTTCTTATTTGGAAAAAAAATTGAACAGAAGTAGCAGAGTTTTCAATTATTATCAGTCCTGCTCCTGTTGTTGAAGATTGTTTTCTTCAAATATCTCTTCATGATATTTGCTCTGAAGAGATTGGAGCTCTCACTTTGCCTGTGGCTAATTGCCTAAGAACCACACTTTTACAAAGTATTTACCTTTGCTCAACATGACAGAACTTCTGTCTTTGCTAGTATTGGACCAAACCTTCTGACAAATTCACTATGATATTATGAGTATTAATGTATGTCACTTCTAGTTTTCCAGATAACATAGGCATTTAATATCAGCCTTACAAGAGGATATATAAGAAAGAGCCAAAGCAGAGCAAGAATTCAATACGTCATCCAGAACCTTCAAATGTTTGCTACAGATAGTCTTGTGCTGCCATTTTGATACTAATTCCATTACTATGCAGCTACTCTCTTCTACTGTCACTGCAAACTAAGAGCAGTCATTTCCTTTAAAGCCCATTCTGCTAGCTTTGTATCCTAAAATACAAACCCATCATTATTTTGTGTGTAATTAATTAAATCAAATAATATATTTGATTCTATAAGCTTTGAAAGTAGGAATGATATCTATGAATGGTACCACAAGGAAATACTTTTTGATTTTTACTGTTCTCTTGTGTGCAGAAGGCTTTACATAATTCATGAGAACAGCTTTGGGCTAGGAAAACATCACTTTTTGCATTTTGCTTCTGTGGAGAGCTTGCCTGATAAAATTATCGTATTGACTAAATAAACACCCCAAACAGCAAAGCACTAATAACCTCTCTGCTGGATATATGTGGATATTGTCAGGGAGCACTACTGGAGGAGACAAAAAGGGTTGATTCAGTCCCTTCTGACAAAGACAACATTTGATGAAAGGGAGCTCATTAAATTGTCGAAGTAGACAGGTTTCTGTTGGTCTTTGCCTTATCCCAGGACCATTTATCCAATCTTACTGTGGTTTACTAGATATGTTTCTTCTGTCAGCTAATGTAATTAGACTAATAGTTCAGTTGGTAGCAGCCTGCCTGAAGGCAGAGGAAAGACTGACATATGAGAGCCAATGTAGATGACTCGTGTTGCACAAAATAATTGTTTTATTAAAAAAGTAAGAAAAAGCAACCCAAAACCTGTAAATTATACCAAGAACTGTGATGACAAGTTATTTAGAAATTGTGGTCTGTATTGTCTGTGAAACCCTCTGTAAACATCATTCAATGTTAACCGTAATGATGACACAGGGTGTTTCATAAACTCTGTTTCAGTCCTAGCCCTGAAGTGACCTGTGGTGGGTTGGAAAGGGGAAGAAGCAGAGGGTATGCAGGCAGTAGTAAAATAATTTGTCTTAGATTATGGACCCTGGTGGAGATGTAAGAACAAGTTAAATACACAGTCATAGTAACTGCAGCTGTGGATAGTAAAAGATCCTTCCAGAGACTGAAAATTGCAAATGGTTTTCTTTTCCCTGGCACTCACCCGGATGCTACTCTTGTAGCAAGAGTACGCAAGAGTACTCTTGTCAATTTACAAAATATGCTATCAACCATATGTGATCAGTCAAGGGAAAAATTCCTTGTAAAAACGTTGGACTGAAGAAGACTAAGAAAAGTCTACGTGGGATACCAGGAAAATCAAAAAAATTATTTACTCCAAAGACTAAAGAATGGTAATAATACTACCATCTCCTGTACTATTCTCTCCTCAATTCCTTTTGAAATTTGTTCTTCCAAATGTGGGCATTTGGTATCTCAGCTACTTCAGGAAGAGCAGGTGTTTTGTAGTGAAGTCATTGCTGATCAGTCCATGGAACACATTCCCTATGGGCTCTACTTAGGATGCACTACAAGACAGATGTCTGAAAGAATATCTTCTCACTGCTCTCCCTGCCTTCTGTCTACTGAGAAAAGTTATACAATTGTGATGCTGGTACTGCAAGTGACAATTCTTATGTTAGACACAACTTCAGTTTTGCCAAAATCAGATTTACTAGTTCAGTGCTCTCCAGTAAAGGAAGTAAGCTGCTGTAAAGGGAATAGCTTTAATTATTCCTGGACCCAAGACAAGGGAATGCCATGAGGTATTACACTTTCAAGACCAGTCGGAAGTCAGACTTTTTAGAAATTCTGAGTTATATTCTAGTTATTTTAATTTACTTCTAGGGATTCTGTGACTATAAATCTCTTTTGAAACTTAGTGTTTAGATGGAGCTTTTAGAGAGGACATTCAACTCACTTAAAATGAAAAAAAAAAATCAACTACCTACTTAAAATGGAGAGCAATCCTTTGCAATCTGCAGTGCAGTTCACTTATTCTTTCCTTGTTCCATTTGATTAATGAAAGCAATATGTCTTCTCTTCTTCTGCTGGTGATTAATACTTCTCCATGCTTCTTTGTTTTTGGTGACAAATTGCTGGGGAGAGATTCCACTGTAAATTGTTTTTGATATCAAGTTTTAAATAGGTTTTGCTAGCCTACTTATTTTGTGAGAAATACTTCTCAGTTTCCAGCAGTGTATAGCCCAGACTGTGCCTTCACTATTAAAGAGAAGGGGAGTTCAGGAGAGGCCCTTTCAAAGCTCACTTCTATCACTATATCACTGACAGTGCAAAGTGAAAAAGAACAGCTTGTCTGCTGCTTCCTTCCCCGTGTCTGCATGGTAGGTGTGTGGGGCAGCAGGAGAAGCAGTCAGAAACCAAATCATAGTTACTTACTGACCTTGGTAAAAGCAATATCCTCTCCCAGGTACATGGTGTGAGTTAAAGCTCTAGTGAGTTTTCGGGAAGTAAAGCAATACTTTGAAGCCATTGCTATTACTGACACAGAGAAAAGTTGCTCCATGAATTCTCCTTGGGAAAATACTGTCTCCAGTACTGACTGGGTATAACTCATGCCACCTGGACCTTGGCACTGATGCAGGCCCTATTTTTAAACATTATTTTGGACTACTGTCTGTGCTAGTGATTCACACGGTGCCAAGGATGTTCCTGGACACAGGAATTCAATCATCCCTTTCCACTGTAGCTGTCTCTGGATGAAGCTGAATCACCCAGATATCCCTGGGCAGTCTGGCATTCAATACAAGCCAAGGAGCAACAGGGAGTTCATGTGCAGCTGACCTGCTTTGGAGAAACAGAGAGGATGACAGTACAGATGGAGACTGCTGTGCACATGTTGGCCTTCAGAAAGAGACATTCAAGGAAAATTCGTTTTACTGTAGGATATCTTACAAAATCTTTTCCTTGTTGGGTTTTTAGCTTTTTCAGTTTTTTCAGTTCTTTGTTTTTACTGGTAAAAAACTCAACTGATCCTCAATTTCTACTTATGCACTAAGATTAGCTGTGAGTATAATTTTTATGATGTTTACTTTTACTTAAAAGTTGGGAAATGCATACTGAGGTGCATGCAGATGTAAAACTGGTGGCAGTTTGTCAGCATAGCCTCAAGCAGGCAAAAATTCTCTTTGCATTTGAGTGTGAGTTCCACCTCTTAAGCAAACATTTTGTCCTTGTTTGAAAATCAAATTTTCACTACAGAGTTCCCGTTAATTTAACTGTGAGAGTAATTTCAGCCAGCAGCTCCTTGCATTGGGACCCTTTCACTCATAGCTAGTGAAAGGCAATATTCTGCCTGAGGAAAAAATCTATACAATCATAAAGACAGCTCAGTGTCCAAACTCAGTCATCACCAAGCGTCCTTTAAATGACCTGAAAAATAAATGGTTTCTCCTCATCATTTCCCTACCTTCCAGTCATGTTATTCTCAGCTACATTTGCCTAAGAACCCAAAACTCAGACACAGTGTAACATTTCCCTACCTACCTCCTTTGCTTTCCAGGGGCCTTATATCCCCCAGCTGTTGCTGTTGCTGCCAGCTCCGTTCAATTAACCTCAACAGGAATGCAGTTGGCCCTCTGTGGTTCCTCCTGTTCAGGATTAATGAACTGTGCTTTAAACCAAGAAAACTGCTAGTAAAAATTAGGTATAATTTCATTAGAAAATTTTGTACTCCTAATTAATGAAGGAGGTCATCTGAGGACTTGACAGAATTGAGTTTAACTAGAGGAAAATATCCACAGATCAAATATATGAAGTTTGCTACTTCCTTTTCATCATCACTCTCTCTGTGGAGATTTTTTGTCACCGAACATCCTGTTTTTTGTCTCCCTGCCATTGAATCACCACCAAGGCATGTCGCTGGGAAGCATGGAGTAGAGGTAGAAGTAAAATGAAGTCACTTGTTGTGTAGGCAGTTGTTTCTTCATCTTCTGTTTCTGAGTGATGAACACTGTGTATAGTATGATTTATTTAAGTGTTAAAAAGCAGTGACTGGTCAAAACACTGAGGTCATTGCTTCTCCAGTTGCAATCCAAGAAAATTCCTGGTATTTGCCTTTCATGCTCGTTCTGGGAAATTTTGCAGTCCTTCAGTTTCTCAGTAATGCTTCTTTGGTATATTTGAGCAAAAGCTTGGGCAATACCTTAGTCCTTAGCCATGTTCAGACTCTCACTTTCAGGATACTAAAAGTAATTTTGATAGACATCTAGACAAGAAGAGTTTACAAGGAACTTGACCAAGAAAGTACTGACAAGCCAGGGTAGTTACAAGGAAAGGGAGACAAAACAGGTAAACAGCTATTTAAAAAACAGGCTTAAAAAAACAAGTTCAGAAAAGACAGCTCATAAAAAAACTCTTCCATTATGGCATAGTAATTAGCATCTATCCTGCAGAAGATCGGGTGAACAGCATGGTTTCCAATATTTCATATTCTGCCATTGAAGGTGAACATTAAGTGATGAATTGCACAGCTGTCAATCAGATATTTTGGTCTTTTATGCCAAAAGAAACCCTGTGATGTTTGGTACTTATGTCTCTAAATCATGATGTACTCATTTTTCTTAGGGAAAATTTATATGACTCCTTCTAAGTTGTAAAAATATACTATCTCTGCAAGTAAACATATCCATTATGGGCAGGATATATCTATAATAAATAGATTCAATCCAGGTTTTGAATGTAAAACTAAGTCTAATGGCTGGATTTTTGGTACTATGATGCCAAAAGAATTTTTTGTATAGTATACTGTAAAGGGGCAGATATCGACTAACCACAAAATATGCAAGTTTGTATTCTGCACATGTAAAGGATAAGGAGTTGATAACATTTGAGTCAAAGTTCCTCACAGTGTTCTGCTTAAGTTCTGAAGCCAGTCGATGTGCTAGCACACATGCTTATGTTTCAGCATATGAGAACAGAAAATCAGCCAAGCAGAAAAAAATCTCTCAGCTGTCAATTTTTGGGGAATGGTATTTGTTTTTGGTGTACATCCACTACTATATTTATAGATTCTAAAGAAATTAAGCCTCATCTTGAAATGTAATTACCATAGAAGTTGTGTAAAATGAGATTTTCAAAGCAGCCCGAGGAAACTGAGGACCCAGTTCTTAGTAGTCAGGAAAATAATATACCAAGTCCCAGCCTTGAACACGCCAGTATCAAGGATCTGGTGGGAGCATTGACACGGCTTTTTTATAAGCTAGCCAGCTGATGATGTTTCTGCAATACTAAGAGGTCTTATATAGTGAAATATTTCATATAAAGTTCTGTTTGTCATGAGAAAGAAATTGTTTTTTACTTTTTGCAGGGGCACAGCTGTTGGGGTTTTTTGGGTTGCTTTGTTGTTTATTTTTTTCCTGAACAGCGTTATGGGCCAAATGCTCAATGCTTTTATGTCAAAGGTGAAGTTTGATTTAAATGAGACTAGAATGCATGGATATGTCCTAAATCAGATATTTTTAAATGTGTGCCACTTGAGATTGCGGAAGAAAAAACATGCTCATAAATATTTGTGATTTGTTTGAAGTCAGAGTACATTTCTCTCTGTGGGTCTATTTATAGCTTCAGGATAAGAAATTCTTAGGCTTGGTAGCAGGAGCTGATGAGTGAGATTTTCACATGCTCAGAAGAAAAACATGAGTTGTAATTTTCTTTTTCTTCAGTCTAAAGAAAATTCATGAATCTTGTAGCTAGGATATAAAATTAATCCTGCTTACTTAGGAGAACCTTAATCATAATGCAGTTTTCCACTTGAACCATGATATCTGTTGTACTCAAAGAAGTCAGTTCTCACAGAATATTTTTTCATTTGTCTTTGTCTCGTGTTAAAATGGACCTTTGATTTTGCCAGTGACCAAGATTAGATTGTAATGTAATATTTTTATATTTTTAGGTTTTATTCTGTTGCTATATTAAGACCAGGAACACAAATGGATTATTGTGAATCCTGAAGTGTTCCCGTTTTTTTTTGCTACTGGAGTCCAGTTCCATACAATATCAGCAATCAACTTCTATACCAAAGCCAAGCAGTGACAGTTGCAATAATGAATATTTGCTGTGGGCCACTGGTATGAAAATAGCACAGTGCTGCAAGCCTGCGTCACCAGAAACAAATCTTCCATTTGACTGTGGCTGAATTTCCAGCTCAATTTTAGAACATTTATAATTGAAATAGCTCTTAAAACACTGTCATAATATAGTGTTAAGAAATGCTGATTCAGTCTACAAGGCATGAACTCAAATGCCTTCCTACTTCTTTTTGGTGTTTTTTTTCCTTGGTTTTTTTTTAATCCCTTATACCTTTAATGCTGAACCCTGTATTTAGGGCACTGAACTGTAGACAGGCAGCAACACTTCAATATATTCAAAGGGACCCATGCTGGGGTTAGAAGTTAGGTTAGAAGTTCTTGTGAGAAATGGAATTGAATTGCCTCTTTGTAAGCTTACTTGACAGCTTTTAGAATGTTTTATCCTTAAGCTCTGCTGAAAATTCTAAACCTTATATGAGGATGAGCAGCTTTGCATCTTTAAATGTGTCATGGCTTTTACACAGTGAACTTCAGTGGCTTTCTGTTTATGTTTTAATGTCAGTAATATATTTGCATTAGTAGAATATAAAATGTGTTCATATAGGGCACCTCTTAAAAATGCAGAATATATGCACTGAACTTTGATTATTTTTTGAGATGAAGAATATGCTGATGACATTTACCATTTTTAATTTTTATATACTATGCTGCTTTCATTCATGCATCTCAAAATACCCTCAAAATATCCAAAACAGCTAGCATAATTGATTGTATTTTCTTTTCGCTTTAAAATAATTACATGGTGAAATATTAGATCAGCATAGATACAGAAGGTCAGCTGCTTGAAGCAGAATAAAATCTGCTGCTGTTATTTAAGCTTTTTTTTTTTCCTTTTCTTTCATTCACTGCCTCAGGTTTTCCTGTGGAAAGTAAAGAAATTATCATCTATATTTTGCTTAGGGCTAAATACCGACCCTTACACTGCAAAGCTGGCAATGGTGATTCATGTATGTATCTAATTTCCTGGAAGATTAGACTGAGCACCAACTTTGCCATCAACCCTGAGAGAATGTTAATGTCTCTTTCCCCTCCCTGGGCCATCTGGCCTTTGCCTTCCATGTCACCAAGAGAGTTCATTGGCTAAGCCCACTGTACAGTAGTACCAGGATGCAGAAAATGATTGTTTAAAAGCAGTGTTAATGCTTATAAAGCAACTGGGTTTAGGCTGGGGTTGGGCTTTTGAGGAAAATAATTTCACTGCAGCAATTTTTGACTGAAATAAAGCAAACATTCAATGGACTCTCTGGAATGGGATTGGAGTGATTAATTAACTCTACAGTTTTGTGGACAGATCTTCAAGGGCTTTATTTTGTCATCAGTTTCCCAATAAAAGGCTTAACATTTCAAATTTTTGTTTTTATTTTGAAATATTATTTTCAAAAAATCATAAATAAAAAGAGACCATTCAGCAAGGTAACACAATTCCTTCTTCACTGATATTTGACATCCCCGGTACTTTCAGAATATAACAGCCTTCAGGATACCTTTCAGGAAAAAGAAAACCAAATTGTGATTTGACTTTGAGTGGGACTTTATTTTTTTGCTACGTGCTTTAATGCCTGTCAATATGTAGAATATTCACATGAAAACCTCTACTTTCATGGGTTTATGAATGATAATTTTTAAAGAGCCTCTGGGGGAGTATGTAGAAACATTACAAAATACACAATGTATAGAACTTAATAGAGCTTAAAGGATCATATTCCCACTGACTGAAAGGGAATCATATTTGTGTAGATATTCATTCAGCCAGCTTCAAGTCCCCCAGTAGTAAATGTTTCTGGATCTGTGTAGGTAGGCTATTCCCAGGCTTCATAAACTTTAATATTAGAAAGAATTTCCTCACATCTAATCTAAGTCTCTCTTGATGTAATCCAATAGTCTTTGTTCTACTAGCAGGGATGAGGGAGAAGAGTATATTCTCTTATTTTTAACTGCCTTCTACAGATATGAAAAACATTGTCAGTGCTCACCCTTTTTCTTCCATATTCACAATTCATGTTTTTTAAACCTCTTATTTATTTTGGCTCTCTCCATGACAAACCCTCTCTTGTTGATTTGCATTTTTATTGCATCTGGATTAAGAGCAAAGCAAGTAATTTTGGGGTTTTTTTGACATTTCTGGACCCAGGGCCTCCAGAGCTGACCTGAGGAGGAAAAATACCTCCTAAATATTTTTCTTTGGACTTTCAGTGTGGTGGGGACCTGTTGTATAGCAAATTATAGAAGAGATCTGTGTTCATCATGTCTGCTACTGGAAGATATTTCTGAAGACCAACCAAATAAACAAAGAAAACAATCAAAAGTGAAATAAACAATAAAACTTCCCAAAATGTAGTACTGGTCTTGTTCAGCATTCTGTGTTAATAGATGAGACCAACCTACTGAGTGAGGATTCCTGCAATTGTCTTTACTGAAAATCATCTAATTTTCTAAACCGTTTCTTCAAAACATTGTTTTGAATCAAGTTTCTCAGTATGTTTGCCTTGCTTCCAGTTTGATATTGCCTGCTAAGCTATCAGGAATGTTCTCCATTAACCAAGTTTTTAAACAGTACTAGTCACACCACAGTGGTATCAGTCAGTTGAGTCCATTTTGCACCAGAGCATGTACTTAGCTCTATAAGTGAAATAATTGCTATTTTATCTATTCTGATGGGAGACAATAAATAAAGCATAGTACAGGTAGAGCATCACTAACACCAAGTGATGTATGAAACCAAAATGACCTACCTGGAAAGTACCCAAATCTAGGCATATCTCAGTAAAGTAACTAAGATTTTTTTTTTGTCTTGTTAAAGCTACTACTCAGTAGGCATAATATGATAAAATACATTTCAAAGGCAGAACAGCTTCTGTTCTTTGCCTCCTTCTCATGTCCTGTACCTGCCATCGTCTTCACTGCCTTCACTGCTGGATTTTGCCGTCCTCCACCCTGCTAAGTATTTAACAACCATATGATACTGCCATATCCAAACATCATGTATCAATTATTCAAACTCCAATATCATTGTGTATTTACTCTCTCTTTGATTTCAGGACTACAGGAAAAGCACAAGTTCTTAGGTGCAAGAACTATGTTTCTGGATTTAGGTATATTTCTTGCTTGTAGTCTTTCCAAAAATACTATTGATAGGCAGAATGAAAATCTTATTAGTGTTTCTTTAGGTGTCACATATGGAATGTTGTATGTTTATTTGCTGTTACTATTAGTATGTATCATTATAATATATAATGGATAAGAATGTGTACTGTGTATTTATAATTACCTTCATTATTTTAGTGTTGGTGTTGGGAAAAATCAAGTGAAGTATCAATTTAATTTTTTTTACCAGATATAAAGGACATTTTTTTCATTTTAGTTTTATTAGTAAGATGTAAAAACTTTAGCTTGGCTACCCAATCAGCATAACTATTATGTGTTACTATGGCTGTTTATGTATCTGAAGTTGTGTGTATAAATTTTAACTGCCTGTTATACTGGTCATTACATGACTTCTTTTATTCCATTTTTCTTCTGTTGTACAGTGTAGTCTTAATGACCTTTTTGTTCAGTTTGTGCATTCTGTGTGAGCAGACTGCAGGAGGCGACACATGGTTTTTCAATACATGGGTGTACTGTATTTTGTAACCACAAGAAATACAAAGAAAAAGGTCAGGTTTAGTTCATTGCCATTAGTCAAACCACCGCCAGAACAATTTGCTTCTCTGTGTCACCACAGCATTGGGATGCCAACAAGCAAACACCAAAGGTCACATGAGTTTTTTTTTTTGTTTGTTTACATTTCTTTCCATCTCGTCTCTTTGCCCACAGACGCTAACACAGGGACACCAGCAATATCAACAACGACAACTGTGGAAATCCGGAAGAGCAGTGTTATGACAACTGAGATCACCTCTAAAGTGGAGAAAATCCCCACAACAGCCACTAGCAGCAGCACTTGCCCTTCCGTTGAGACTGAGGAAGAAAAAGCAAAAAGACTGCTGTACTGTTCACTATGCAAAGTCGCTGTCAACTCTGCCTCACAGCTGGAGGCGCACAACAGTGGTGAGATGGAGCAGTGCTTGCTTGCTTCCTTTATTTTTTTCCTTCTGTCTCAAGAGCGCTGCAATTATCTTCCCCTGAATAGATTAGGTCTCTTGCAGCAGGGGACAAGGAGGTGGCAGAAAACTGGCGATTACATGGAATTCATTAACTATTAAAGTATAAAAATGACAGTCAAAGAGGCTTTCAAAAAAGGGAAAGAAAGGGATTTATTGCAAGTTGCATATTTTCTTACACTTTAGCTTTTGCAGCTTCAAGACCTTATCAAGCTAAATGACAGCTCTACTTCATTACCTTTAGTATTCAGAGTTTGCATAGTTTTGTTTGTGCCAACTAGCAAACTGAGTATGAATGCCATTAGCTTTGTTTGAAATCTAAGAAATTAAGGCTGAAAGAGGGAGCATCAGTCAAGTTCAGTGATGGGAGTTAGAGTTCTTAGCTCCATATTGTCTGTTAAAAAATAACGTGTTAAAATTACGTATATTTTCCCTTTGTTTTCATCAACTGATGGCAGCAGCTGCATGAGAGTTGAATGGGTAACTGCCTACCTCCATCCTTCTTAGTTTTTAAAATTTTTCTTGTCATTAGAGGTAGTAGCATCAGTAAGTTTTGGTAGTAGAGGACCAGCATTCTCAGTCACTATTTTAAGAATGGTATTGGCTGGCTCTCTGGTGGGTGGGGTTAAAAGATCTAGGGATTTGATATGGTGGCAGTGACCACCTATAGCCACGTTACAGAAAGTTCCTGATTTTGGATGTCAGGGGCTGCTTCTTATCAAGGGTAAGTAAAGTTAACAGACAGAAAGAGAACCTTAGGTTTGAAATGTAGAGACAGTGATAATATACCTAGAGCAAAGTGAACGATGGCTTTATGATGCAATTAAAAAAGAAATAACTTTGTCATATCTATAGAACTCAAATTAGAATGGTAATTATAACTTCTTGGCATTCATGAGAAACAAAATTCCATCGGTTTTGAATGCTGTTTACTATATGCCAGATCTTCAACTGGTGAAAGTTCAAATTCAAGCTGTACCCTTTTAATGAGAGTTAGTCTCTAAATATTCTGATCAGGCTGAGAGCCTAAATGCTATTCTGAATATTTAAACAAAACCTTCCAAGTGTTTGCTGCCTGTGCTGATAAACTGTGTGTGTACTCACACACATGCATTTTTTTTGAAAGTCTCTGTGGATGCATACAGCAATTAGCAGTGGAGCAGTGGTTCCGTGTGCAGCAGTTATTCCATTATTATCACAGACTACCTGTGTGGGAGTCAAGAGTATAAAAAATTGTTCAGGCTGAATAAAGGTGCAACAACAGAACACCAGCAATCTCTATCATCTCTATCCAACCTTTATTTACAAAGACAAAAAAAAAAAAAGCAAGTGCATTTTTCTCACATAAATGTTTCTCGCATATTTTGGTTTCTATCCAGGACATTAACGATCCATAGGTTGCTTCCAGGAATCTCTGCCCCTTTCTGGTTTGGAGAGTAATTAGTTAATTACAGATTTAATTGTAAGCTACCTAGACCTACTGTTTATCAGTCTGCTCAGGAAGACTGCAAATCAAAGCCAACTACATCTTTAATAGCTAAATTACTTTTCTTTTGCAACTACAATTCAGGTCTTATTAGCAACAGGAGTTAATGAGAAAAGTCACACGCTTTTATCTTCGCATCAGGGTATCTGATTGTGCCGCTACTTTCTGGTGTGGCTGCTTTGTTCTAGTGCATTACCTATAGGTATGTAATTTAGTAACTAAATATCAGGTGTGAAAAATACTGTTACATTAGTACGACTCTGATACAGACCAACACAGTCTTATTCCAAGGATAACACATGGCATGAAGCTGAGGCTCATATGATTTTATTTTAAAAAGAAAATGAAACTATGAATGCAACCCAATTGCTAAAGTTGTTTCCCTTTCCCATTTCTATTGTCTCCAGGGACTAAGCACAAAACTATGCTGGAAGCTCGGAATGGAAGTGGAACCATAAAAGCCTTTCCTCGAGCAGGCGTAAAAGGCAAAGGACCTGTGAATAAAGGAAACACAGGCCTTCAGAACAAAACATTTCACTGTGAAATATGTGATGTGCACGTAAACTCTGAGACACAACTGAAACAGGTACTCAGCCTGCTTGTAGAGTGAGAATCTTTGGCTGTTCTTGTTTTCATGGTGGTAAAGTACCAACACAGTCAGCACATGTCGATATAACAGTTTGTGTCCAAATGGAACTTACAGTTCTGTGCATTGTACTTGGCTGCCATGCTGTATGTTTTGTTTTGATTGTGATTTTCCATTGCATGGAATATGTCTTCTCAGAAGCTCTCAATTGTACACGTTTGGTAAAGAGTTATAGAAGGCATAAGCTGCAGCATGTTACAACTGTCTTTAGACTGCTAGAATTGTCCTGAGCTAATAAACTCCACCGTTTCATGTACTGCATGATATTTGCCTTGACAAAGACGTGAAGGTAGGTGCAGCCAGTACTTCCACAGAACACTGAGTAAGCCCCTTAAAAATGTGGGATGGAGAGTATTTCTAATGTTTTTATCAAGGTTCCGCTTTAACTGAGAAGCATGACCTCTAAATTGCAATTACACTGAGTTATGTTCAGTCATTATTTGGATGATCAAAGATTTCTGAAAAACACTTAGTTTAATTCCATGTGGCTATTGGAATTAACTACTTGTTAAGAAAATTTTAAAGAACAAAGATGAATTAAATAATGGACAATCGCAATACCCATTCTTCTAGTTTCAGGAAAAAATGTCCAGTTCTATGTCTTTTTATTGTGATAATACTCTTGAAAATTAAAATCAAAGTAAAAATACAATTCTGAAAAAGGTCCCGTACTTCAAATATACTGCAAGATAATCTGTGTAGAAAGATACTTTTAAAATCTCATAGATCTTATGAAGAAGTTAATGGGTGTCGTGCATTTTTTTTCACTGTCACTTAGTTTGATATATAACCATCTCAGAACGATCTCCAGGCAGCTTAGGGATTTAAACAATTTTTTGACCTTATATTCTTCCCCAAGTAGGGGATGCTTTACTATCTAATATTCTTTAAAATCTTTCTATCAGCAGTGGATTGAATTTGATGGGTGCTTTATAGAGTTAGGGGGGAGTTTTTCAACGGCTTCTGTCTTAAACCTGACTCAAGTCCTGCTGAAATTAGAAAAGGTGGGACAATATTTAACTGTAGTGGAAGCAGTGTTGAACTTAGGACTGCCGAAAATTACAGTCCCAATATGTAGTGCACAAAGGATCCTTCAGATATCAAGAGAGCCTATCCCCTTTCATTATTGCATTAGTCAAAGTAATGTTGTTGTAGAGCAAAAGTCTTTAGTATTGGAGCAGTAATCTTGTTTAAAACAGAACCTGAAGTGATCTGTTGTGGAACTATCACCCTTTGTTTTCTTTCCCCTCCTCCCCCCCCCACCCAAATATATTTTAACAGCACATAAGCAGTAGAAGGCACAAAGACAGAGCTGCTGGGAAGCCACCTAAACCTAAATACAGCCCTTACAACAAACTCCAAAAGGGAACACATCCTCTAGGGGTAAGCCAATCACCCTTTTTATTTGACTTTTATTTTAATCCTGATGAGTAGGATTTTTAGAAAACATAAGTGGAAAAATGTTTAGAAGTAGAATAAGAGTATAAGCCATTCGAATATCAAGTGTATGAAGGAGCCAGTGAAAGCCCACAAGAGATTTTTTTATATATTTTAAAGGGTGTTTACTACAACTTGTGGACCCTTGCTTTTGTAGCTACTCTGAATAACCTCAGAAAAGAAGTTTGTCTGCAAAGGTCATTAGAGAGCAAGAGATGGAAAAAACCTCCAGATATGAAACAGGATTTTTCCAGTTTTCACGAAGGACAATAGTGATGAAATAGCTAAATAAAATTCTATAAAATATAAACCATTCATTCTATCCTTATTTAGAGAATTGTTGAGATAACATGTGAAACATTTAAAAAAACCTGTCTCTTCTTCCATTCAACGGTTTCAGGATGGTTCTACTCATATTTTCAACAGCCAGGATAAGCTGTCTGAAACACAATTCTTACTAGCTCTAAAAGCTGAGAAAAAGGTTTACTTTTTAATTAAAAAACCCTCTAGGATGCAGCCACTAGTTAAGAATCAGCTTACATTATGGGTGGGATAGTGAAACATCTGGCGTTTATCTTCTCCATTAGTTAAACTTCACGAATGTTATACCTGCTGCTTTGTAGGGGTTTATAAATGGTTTTGTCAGAGGGAGGGTGTTGATTCATTGTCCTCATAGCCTCATGCCTTGACCATCTTCTCTGATGCAGGCACAATATGGAGATTTCTTTGTTTTGCTTTGCTTTTTCTTGTGAAAACCCATTTCTCTTTACATTGAGTTCAAGCTCTTGGCAGCACAAACTGTGTCTGTTTTGGTGCAGCCCTCATGAGTGGCATATTCATGCAGGATTCTGGCAGGATTCTACCATTCTGGTAGATCCAGTAATAGAGTAATAGCCTCATAGAGTTTCTCAGGAATCCACAAGAAAGATCAGGGTCTCCAATACAAACTATACAGAAAGGAATAGAAAATATGTAGTGGGTAAATAGGATATGGAATCAGGAAAGCCTTTCTGACAGGATTATTACTCCTTTAGGAAATTCATTATTTTTCAGGGGATAAAAACAACTATTACATTGTTGTTGTTGTTGTGCACAGTTCTCTACCAATTTATGTAATGGTGATTTCTGAGAACTCCAGCCAAGGTCCAAGACAAATAATGGCAGTATGTCCTTTTCCAGCTCCCTCAATCCCAATTGCTCACAATATACAGGCTAGAGGGCATCAAAGAGGCAAAAGGAATTTAAGAAGGAGAGAACGAGTTAGCAATAAATGAACAGATGTGTGTAGAAGAATTGTGGCTTCAATAAGAAGGGAGACACCAGTTCTCCATGTAGTCTTTTTGGTTCTGAATGTAAAAACTGCAGGAAATGTTGTCACTTGAAGTGCAAAATGGTGCAGCAACAAGCCACAGATATTCTGATTACACTTTAATTTAGTGTTCTTTCTTTACTTTTTCTTTACTCCCTCTCCCTAGTTGAAACCAGGAGCTCCCCGTTAATATTTCAAGTTATTTGTCCCTTGGCTTACTTCATTGGAAATGAAATAAATAATCGCTACTTTACTCCTAATATTGACCTGTGAGTTAATTAATGGTCAGAAATGAAGGTACAAGGTACTGTATATGCTAAATATTACCAGTTTTGCAGCTACCTTGAAATCAGAATCACATTGATAAGTTAACTGAAAAGCTATCTAACTACATTAGAAGTACCTGATTTCTCCAAGAATTTTCATAGCTTTTCTAGACCAAAAACATTCTTTTACCATGTTTTCAATATCATTTGTACTTCTCTGTCTGTTCTAGATTTATGTGCTTCAGAGATAGAAGCTTTATAAATTCCCACAGTGATATTTCAGAGTTTAAGAAGTTTTGTAGGGTTGGGACTTGGTATTTCTTCAGGCCACAATTGTCCAGCATGTATAAAATATTGCACTGGAGAGAAGAAGGCTATCAAGTATTTGATAGTCCAAACTTTCTGCAATAAAATGGCTGTTACAAAAAACCATTCTTCACTGGGAACTCTAGACCAGGGTAGTACTCTTTCCTCAGGGTTGTTTTGGGTTTGTTTGTTTTTTTTTTGTTTTGGTTTGGGGGGGGCATTTTGTTTTGTGGTTTCTTTTGTTTGTTTTTGGGGTTGGGTTTTTTTCTGTTCTTAATAGAGCTGTAAAAGGTATTTATTAAAAAATGCAAGGAGAGAGGAAAAAGTCATATGTTCATCAAAGGAACAAGACAGGCTGGATCAGTGAGCGTAACACTGATCAAGGAAAAGATCAGATCGTTGCTTTTCATAAGCACCATAAGCAATTTTATATCTAGCATCTATTATATCCTTTGTTAAGAGAATTAAAGAATTTGGTTTGATCTGAGTATTTTTCCCGGAACTTTAAAGGATCTGGAAGCCAGCAGTGTTGCCAATAGTTATTGGGAAAAATTAAAATCCTCTATCCATATGGCCAGTAAAGAACCAACAGACATTTTGGAATATGGTGATAGTGTAATGATGAAACTCAATTGTGGTTCATGCCAGAGTACTCCTATCCTTACTTTCTGATAATTCACAGTCCAGGGTTCTGCTGAGTTGAAAATGTCAGTGATATTGTACAAGTTAATTACTTGAAAATCCCTTTCAAGTCAAGAATGAGAAACTGAGATGTACCACAGCATGGTACATATATTCTGTGTCGTCAATACCATGTATTCAGGTTTATGCTCTTTGCAATAGGCCTCAGGTCATGCTGGGACACAGACCCACTGAAAGTCCATCAGAGACAATGGGAACTTTTCTTTGTTAGTAAATGAAGTTTCTAATCTTATCTCAGAGTTATAAAAACAGGACTGCAAAGGTATTCAGGCTCCTGGCATCTCATTAGAAACTTGAAATTCCACTAAAAACTACAGAAGTACATAGAGACTACTCTGATGGTCATTTTTATACATCCCAAATGTAAATTTTCTTAAATATTACTGGACCTCTTGTGAGGATTTTCAGTCCTGGAGAAACCTCAGGGTTTGGGGTTTTTCCTTTTTTAGGAAACTCTAAATGAGGGGTTTCTTGATTTGTTTTTGGTAGTCCACAAGATTTAAAATCACGTCATGATTTAATATGTTTTTTAAGAAGAAACCTCAGTGACAGGAACAGAAATATCATAGTTTGACAGAATACTACTTTAAAATATCTGCCAGGTTTTCACAATCCTTGTAGGAATGAACACTATCTTAGTGGAAAACAGTTGAAGACATTGAAGACGCAGCAAAATTGTATAGGGCAGAACCCATTTATACACATGAAACATGAGAGATTTTCATAACTCATGAAAGATGAAATTGGTTTATTTACATGTTATTAGAAGCAGGAGTAAATGAAGAGGAGCTATATGGAGATCTTAATTTTAAGTAGAACTCACATCCTAGTGATTAAAACAAAAGTATCTTGTAAAACCCAGGGATTAGGATACATTTTCATTCTGCTCTGGTCTCTACATTAAGCTGTCCACATGGAGATCTGTTAATTGTTATCTAATTTTTCCTTGTTTAATTTTTGCAGGGTAATGCAGCTTTACTTTGGTGCAGATTCCCCAGGCTTGTTTTAGATTTGCTTTGATTTCTAATCTCATATTAAATTATGAGTGTCAGCAATAAGGTGTGAACACTGGAACTCTTTGTCCCCAGCCAAATCCTCGTACCTTGTCCAGTAGGTGAGGTCGTATCACCTGTTTACAAGTCTGGTGCTCACAGAGTCAGTAGCCACCACAAAGCCTCTCTTGCTTGATTTTGCACGTACAATCTTAGGTCAAGCTCCCTCTCTTGTAGCTAATATGAACAAATTATGTGTCTCTGTTTGTTTGTTTTCTCTTCTTCCCCACAGGTAAAATTAGTATTTTCAAAGGAACCGTCAAAGCCGATGGCCCCACGAATCTTACCAAATCCGCTAGCAGCTGCAGCAGCAGCTGCTGCTGTGGCTGTGAATTCCCCCTTCAGTCTTCGCACAGCCCCAGCAGCCACCCTTTTCCAGACTTCAGCACTTCCTCCAGCACTCCTACGACCAGCTCCTGGGCCTATACGGACCACCCACACTCCTGTGCTGTTTGCTCCTTACTGAACTCCAAACAGGAATTAATTGTACTGCAATAATTTTTCAAATCAAAAGAAACAAACAAACAAACAAAAAAAAAAAAAAAAAAAAAAAAAAAAAAAAACACNTCAAGAACATTGAACTATGCAGTGTTTATTTATAGTTTAAAGTATATATGAAGAGCCAGAACTTTTGATAGAGAACTGAACAAATTCTGAAGGGGGAAATGGGCAGTATTTTCTCCAGATGAGAACATTTCTCTTGAGCATTGATCGTTTTAGAACTGATCTCCAGCATTGACTTGTAGTGACATATAAAACTTATAAAGCCTTTTGACTGTGCGTTTTGGCACATATTTCCCTGCAATGTCTTTCCTGCTTTATGAAACAACTTACAAATTTGTCTAAAGGGCATTAACTGGTTCCAATGTATATAAAATACTTTATTCTGTAGATTAAAGAAGAAGGAAAAAAAAAAAAGAAACACTGTGAATAGTAGTACCCTTACCAATCCTGCCAAATCAGCAGTTACTGGGTATTTATCTGAACAAAAGTAGATACAATAGATGTCTTGTAAAACAGTAGTATTGTGTCTCTATCTATGCCACTAGGTTTCTAACTGAGTTGCAAAAGATAAAATGAACAAAATTATGTCACTTTGGTAAGTAGTCAAAAATTATTACAATAACATAGAGCTGTTCCTAGTGAGCAAAGTTTTCCTCACTCACAGAAGAATGAAAATAATCTAGGTTAGGGCAAAGAAAGTGATAAGATCTAGTGGGGGAAAAATAATTCAGATACTGTACACAGGATGGGTCAAACCTTTATTTAACTGAAAATGTATGTGTACACTGTGTGTTTATTCAAAGAGTGTAATACATACAGGATAGATCAATGTTTAAGACATGACAGTGGAAAACAAAAAATATGCTCTTGTCATGAAACAGGCCTGACACTCCAGTGTTGAGCACAGGGAAGACACAAATCAGTTACACAGTCGTAAATGACAAATGGAAAACAGAAGAGAAATTCTGGTCTCATTTAAGTCAGTTTAAAGTTCCTTCTGACTGCAGTGTAGCCAGAATTTCATCCCAAGAATGGCACATATTCATTTTATATCACACCAGTGGGAGTGTCTGTAGATACAGGTAATATTTTTTGCAATTGGCTTAGTCTTAGCAGCAGACTTACTCACTTGTTTTATTTCCTACTGATGTGATATAAAATGTCTTAATACACCTATAAAATGTAAACAGTGACACATGAGATACATATTATGAGATAACTGCACATCATGGGTTTGGAACAAATACAACTTTTAGGATCTCAAGGGACCCTTGAATTCTGTAGCTGACCGCTATGTAGGGACAGCTTAAAGCCTTATATATTTACTGTGAGGCTTAAAGGGGTTGACTGTGTCCCTTTAAAGTAAGATTTATCAGGGGTATATATAGATATATTGTATATATATTAGAGTAAGAAAAATAACTTATAAACAGAAAATCTACTATATAAAATAATTATATAACCATTGATTTCACATGTGAGTCATTAAGTGGTAAGTAACAAACAACAGAGAAAAAAATAGACTTCTTGAATCTGATCCTTGCTGCCTGCTTTTTCCCATAGGGAGCTGAAAAGTATCTCTTAATATTATGGAGTGTGCTGCTGAGTCTCATGCAACCACTCTGATGTGTAGCTAAGTGAAATGCCTACTGTACATTTAGGCAGAATAATACTTAAAAGCATAAGTTAAGTTTAGATGGGGAAATAATTTGAAAGATTTTATTAAAAGGCAGTAATGTAAAATACTGACCATGTGGTTGTTATATAATGCTGCCTGTGGTTAATGCAGACAGGTGAGAGATATAGAAGATGGGAAGATACAGCACTTTTGACTTGCAGTTCATCAGTGAGCCTTCCATATACATTCGTATTTGCCATTTTTTAAACCTCTCCGCATTTAGATTTTATAAAAAATATATTAAGAGAGGGAAAGAAGAGGTTCCATGGATATCTGTGTCCAAAGAATTCCAAAGAGATGCATTTATTTATCTAGAAGTATTAAAATAAGTTCTATATTATGTATTTGTACTTCATCCAGTTTATTTGCAAACGTTTGTGCCTTGAAATTAAATGAGCTTTTGTTTATATTTAATTCACACCTATGTAGCCATGAAAAAGAAATGATGGTGATTCCGGGGCTAATTACCAGCTGGATTGCTTTGGCCTAACTTTCAAAACAACAGTATGAGTAAGTTTCTGAAGCCAAGTTTAGACATCTAAATAACTAGGGGCTGACATTTAAAAGGGCTCTCTACTCTACAGCTCCCAGTAAAGAGGCAGCAAATAAGCCAGCCTTCAAAACCTGCTTCTCACACTCAATTTAGAAAATGTTTCATTTTATTTGGGTACATGAGATAGTAAGATTCAGTGGACTTGGTCTTTTAAGCCTGCTTTCAACCTTCCATCTGTTTGCAGAAGCTGTAATGCCATTGCCAGCTGCATTCAGATTCCTCCTTGAAAAGGGCAGCAGCTTTCAAGCTGTGCTCCATGAGCTACCACTTGTTTCCAGAGCCTTTTGTAAGAGCGTGTGTAAGTAAGATCTTGCTAAAGGAGCAGAGGAGCATTCACATTTTGGGAAGGTAGAAGATCTGAGCAGGCTATTTTTTCCCCATGAGGAAGCAGGCAGATGGGAAAATGGGAGATAGACAAATACCCTGAAGGCTCTTATGCACAGCCTTCTGGTGTGTGGACACCTGCTGTACATCCTGCCATGTTGGGATGCCATCAAAATCAACAGGCTGATCCTTGCCAAAACATGGCCTGTGGCATGTATGGAGGCACAGTACTAAGGGCAGAGTTCATACAAATTTTGCTAGAAATAAAAGTGTCATTCCAACTACTTACATCAGCTAATTTGCAATGACACCTTCAGTTTTCTTGGACCTCTTTTGTCACAGTGCTCTATGGAACAAGTTTTTGTTCACACAAGTCTCTTTTAAAGTTCAGCTGTAAACAACAAACTCAGTTCTTTTTGTCTCTTACTCACTACCTAATAAAGGATAAAGCCTAAATGTTAGAATGTATAGTGGATTTTCTGTGCCTTGCTGCTCCACCCTCCTCTCGGTCAGTAACAAGTCGACATACCCAGGACATCAGCACAACAGTTCTATTATACATACATATATATATCTATATATATAGATATAGATATATATGTATGTATGTATGTATCTGTCAAGGAAAATACTGGCACAGCAATCTGATGGGGCAAAGAGAACTTCTGTTCAAGGTATGTCCACTGCAGATGACAGAGGAGGTAGCAAACAGAAGACACTTTACACCTACTTGTCAATACATCTAGCGTGGAGAGCACTATTAAAGGGGAAAATGCCATCATATTTCATATTCCTGTAGCACTCCAGGGCCAAGAGGANTTCCAACTATCTATGGCTTCAAACCTTTGTTGTGAAGGATCGTCACTGCTCCGAACCGTGGAATTAGTTACCTTCTTGAAAACTGCTGTAAAAGCTGATGTGAGAGGTCAGTAAGCAAATGGAATAAATATGATGATCTAAAATTAAAAAAAAAAAGGACTGACCATGTAAAGAAACATTGTATTTGAAAAGTATACATCTTTATTTTAAGATAAATTATATAAATATATACAAAATTAAGACTAGCTAAATAAAGTTAATATAACTAGACGAATTACATCTGTCATTTCAGTACTGAAATATTACAATTGGCTCTATATTTTAAAAGTTTAAAAGACTTTCTAGATGTCAAACCAATGCAAGGATGTGGTTGGTAAATTTAATGTCTCACTTCATTATCTTCCATTTACATCAGAAATACCATAACTGAATGGATCTGCCTTTAGCCTTTAGTTAGTTAGAATAGTTGGTTCTATTTAATTGCCAAAGATACAGTAGTGTATTGGCGCCATATTCCCTGAAAAGTGAAATCGTGCTGCTTAGGAGACCCTACTCCCAGTAAACACATAGATTTTAGAGGCTCTTCAAAG
>VWZS01007271.1:8590534-8619988 GCA_013397075.1 Rhabdornis inornatus
TCGAAGACACAGTCACTCACTGGAATAAGAGTGTGAAATCAGCCTGCAGGGAAGTGGCTGGGTGATGAACTCAGAAAAACAATCAGGTTCAGGGATGTTTTCTTAAGTTCTATTCAAAGTGTTAAAGAATAACTATTCTGTTCTGACCTGAAGAGATGGTATTTTTGTGGGAGGTNTTAAGACTAGCTAAATAAAGTTAATATAACTAGACGAATTACATCTGTCATTTCAGTACTGAAATATTACAATTGGCTCTATATTTTAAAAGTTTAAAAGACTTTCTAGATGTCAAACCAATGCAAGGATGTGGTTGGTAAATTTAATGTCTCACTTCATTATCTTCCATTTACATCAGAAATACCATAACTGAATGGATCTGCCTTTAGCCTTTAGTTAGTTAGAATAGTTGGTTCTATTTAATTGCCAAAGATACAGTAGTGTATTGGCGCCATATTCCCTGAAAAGTGAAATCGTGCTGCTTAGGAGACCCTACTCCCAGTAAACACATAGATTTTAGAGGCTCTTCAAAGCATCCTGGGGAATTTCTAACTCAGTATCTTTTTTTAGCAGAAATAAATGTCATGTTATGAGCATTAGACCAGCACTGAGAAGCAAGATCTAAGAAGCTTTTCACACTTGTAGCATTCTTTTGGGTAGATATGAAACACAGACACTCAAATTATTTGGTTGCACAAATCTTTTTGAAAACGTGAAGTCAGAACCTAGACTACTTTGTAAGTGTCGTGGTTTAGGGGTTAATTCACAAGAATAAGAAATCTGTTGTTTTTACTAACAGTTGTCTGAATTTTCATTTCTAAAACTGACCAGCACAGTTCAGCCTTCAAGACTCTAAGCTCCCAAAGCTCCCAAGAAAATAGGAGTGGGCTTCTTGCTTATCAAGATGCATGTGAAAATGTGAGCCTATACTATGTGAAATGTTAAGTATTTTTTGACATCACATCTTCTCCTTTTCTCATTGTTTATCTCTAAGAGCCATTACTTCAGTGCCAATGGATCATACAGAAGCTTCTGTGCTGGAATTCAGTACATGACTAAAAGAAACTAAGGCTGATAAATCCTATTTTAAACTAGTTGGAACCTCAAACACACAGTGAAGGGTTTAGCCAAGGACGAGAGCTTTACAGCCTCTCATTTCTACAGGTTTATTAAAATTCAGGACCATTTTGGAGTAAATGTAACTATCTGGAAGATGATTATTACATAGGCTGACCTGAAATGTCAGCAGCTGAAAGAGTCTGTGCTCCAGACTGAAATTAACAATGGTATGAAAACCATAATGCTCTTAACTTTGGGACTCCTGATAGCAGTTGCAAAAATCTTTGGTTTCAATAGAGGCAATTTTTTGCTCTTAGTGGATGAGGCCTTTTGCAGTCATGCTGTGTACTGCAATTAGGTGTCATTCAACTCTGATTCAGTATTGATACTTTGATAAAGAAACTTGGCTGAGCATGAAACATGGTTAGTGACTGCCTGGTTCATGCGGTCAGCTTCATGCTGGGACCATGCTTGGGTGGTGAAATTAGAAGAATTGAAAGAGTCAATGTAAAGAAATTGGTGGACTAATTTGGCCCTTTTTCCTTGTACAATGTTCTTAAACGGAACTTCTGAGTCATGAACAAGCTGTGACATTGAAGAGTTCCTGGATAAAAAAGTAGAGACCTTGAAGATCATGAGATCTTAACTTTGAAATAAGCTTGATGAGAAAGAACTCAGAAGACATTCTTTGGATTTGATACCACAGTGACATTGTAGCAATGGTCTTCACACTAGGCACACTGTCAACACACTGACATTTTTCCTATTCACAGCAGAAATCAAGGATTTGACACCCATGATTAGAAACAAGCATAGTCCATCATTGCATAGGTATTGGACACTCAATTGAAGGACACAATAACTTTCCTTGGGACTCCATGTCTTCAGGTTTGTTCATACCAGCCAAGATATCACTGCATTTTGTCAACACCCGGGTCTCTAAGAATGATGTCCGTACTTTTTGGTTTTATTACAATTTGATTTTTCTTCTATGCTTCTTTATTCATTGTCTTCTCTCTCTTATGAATGAACAGAATCCATAAAATTAAATATATATTTAAGAAGTATGTAATCATCAATGCCCCTGTTGGGCCATTTGATCATAGTCAATAAATTGAATAAAGAGTTTAGAGCAGCAGACCCACGGTAATGGTAAAATTTTGTGAAGAGAGAATGTCTATACTACAGTGCTCTTTACCTAATCTAGAGTTTTATGACACAGATAGCTCTTTATCCTTTCATACTTTCCTGAAATATTCATCTTTGGGGATCCTTCAAAGGCTTAATCAAATTTAAATGTTATTTCTTATGTTCAGTACAAACATCTATGTATTTCTGAGTGCAAAAGCAATATAAAAAGGGATAAAACCCACAAACCATTTTCTAGCTACAAATGCCTGCAGCATTTGTTAACAATGTCAGTCCTTTCTCTGCTTGTGGCTCATGGCTGGCATTTACCATGGGAACTGTTCTCATTGAGACATGTATCAGGTGAAAACTGTCAGTTCAAGACACAATCTGTCAAATGCAGACATTCATTTGGGGCACAACTAAGTGGGAGATGAGAGAATATAGGCAAAGCTATGCCTTTGCAACAGCCTGTTTGAACTCTCTCAAAACTGTCTAGTGGCTTGATGGGGAGAGGCAGAGGTTCTTAATGTCATCATTCTGTTGTATTTATAAGACAGAGGATGTAAATTTGAAAAAAGTCTTGAAATGAGGATTTTTAACCAGTGCTTCAGTGTGGGGGATGATCCTCCCCCTCTACCCACCCAAAAGGTTAATATTTCCTTCAGACATATTTTCAGTGTAGACTTGCCATGATATTATTGCCAGTCAAACTGCTGCCTGAGTCTGATTTTTCATTGGAATAAAACTATTCATGTCAGTTTTGGCACCCAGAAAGAGAACCCAGGAATTAAAAATGAAAATGTAATGAGCCTCAAGTTGGGTCACTTTTTTTTCTTCCTGCATTTGCTCAAGTCCTACCAGTTTGCTGAAATCTACATGTCAGTCAAAGATAAAATGCCTGTTTCTTTCTTCTTCTACTGTTTTTATAGTTTTAGAAAGGAGATGGAAACAGCTGTAGCTCTTTATCCAATGATTCACACTACAGCCACCATGTAGTCAACAAATGCCTGCGCATGTATTGCCTCTCTGCATACACACGTATTTACTTCCCTCCAATCCTTCTGCTAAGTCACATTTTGTGACTCAGCAGCATGGGACACTGCAAGGAGTATTTAAGAGGAAAAGAAACCAGAACACCCACTTTATGGTCTGTACCATATGGGTGTATAATGCAGTACCCCTTCATCCCCTTCAGTGTCATAATTGAACCATGTGGCTGGAGTCCTGCATTAAGCCCCTCATTACAGTATTGGCTGCTTTAAATGGTGAGCACTGAAGCCAATTTTGTTGGCTGTGCTATAATTAAGCCTTCTCCCTAACTGTGGAAGGCTCTGTTCTCCACTGGGTTTTTTTTCATGGCAAGTGGATCCTTGGAATAAAACCTAGAGCTTTTTTCACCTCCTTATGTGAAAGCTGTGAAAAGCAGAAGGGAAAAAAAGGTATATTAGCCTTTCATGTTTTACTGATACCCATGTTCCATCTGACTGTCAGGAACTTCATAGTGGCAGTAAATACTTCAAAAACTCTTCAGTTCTGCTCTTTGAGACAGGATGCAGTGGATCACTATCCCACACAGCAGATATTTAATCCCAACAGTATGAAAATAATCTACCCAATGCCACCAACTCATTTAACTCTTTAAATTTGGATAAAAAAAACTCAAAAGCTACCAGGACCCAGCGAAAAGCACTGGAGATTAAGAGCACACACATTACATCTTGTGCCAAAGAACCTTCAGGAGAACATCCAAGTTAGTCCAACAGCAAGTGCCAGAGAGGGTAATAGTTCTGGAAATTAAACGTAGGGAGGTTCTTTCTGAACCCAAGTGTGAGAACAAGTTTAGCCCTGCCAAATACACTATAACTGTTGAGAACTGGAGAAGTTTGTTGGTATTCTTGAAAAATGTTCTTCCAGCTACGGACAGTCTCCAACATTGCAGTGAAAGATTTCAAACCTGAGACCAAGTTATTTAGCAGGGTAATGAAATATTCTTCCTTACAGATAACCAGATAACAGCTTACAGATAACAGCTTACAGATAACCAGCATAAGCCCTTCACTTAGTAATGCAAGGCATAGTTAAATTACTGGGCACTAATTTACTGTGAGGAGTACCATTAAGTACTGACACTTACACAAAAACTGGCCCTGATTCTTTCACACTTCAAAAACACTGTAAATTTAGATGATATTTTTATAAGTCCAAGAGTAAAATTTCGCTGTCTGGTAGTTTGTAATAGTAGCTTTGACTGATAAATAGTCAATGTAATATCTCTAATTAAAAAAGGGTGGAGAGAGGTGACTGGGGCAATTATGTCTTACTATTTGAAACACCTGAAAAGCCTGAGGGCTTTTTAAAGGTCAGAGTTATCAACCATGTGGAAGAAGGCAGTGGACTAGAAGACAGCTGAGTTCTCTCAAAGATAACTTAGGTAAGAGAAAGTTATCAAAATTTAGTAATTTCTTCATTTGGTGAGTGTAGGTTGATTGCTTCAGATTTGCTTAGGTACTTGAGACTGTGATCCATAAAAATTATTAAATTTGTAGTATGTCAGTTCAAATAATTTTGAAAGAAACTAACTGAAGTTTGCATAGGTTATAGTGTAAGAAGAGTTGTTAGGCTGGGGAGAGAAAGTGAGAGGCAGTTTTAAGTTACATCTGGCTTCACTGGTGATTTTGCACACAATAAAAAAATGTGCTCTTGAAATTCTTTGATAATACATGTTAGGAGCTATCATCAATTGAGAAAGGAACGTGATATTTTCCAGAGAGAACAGAATGACCTTGACAACTGATATAATAGAAAGCAGCTGTAGCTCAATAGGAAAGAAAGGGACAATTATGTATTTAGAATCTAATAACCACTAGCTCTAAGTAGCTGTAAACAATTGAAGAGCACAATGTACAGGTATTACCATTTGTGGCAATGAGCTGTGAATTTGATACAGCTGTTAAAAATAAAATAAAAAATGTTAATTGAGGTATATTCTACATTACACCACCACTGAATAAAAACTTTTTATTTTGACTACTTCATTGATTCATAATAAAGATTAATTAAATTGTTTCAGAAAAGACATGAGGGATGAGAAAATAATATGATAAAATTGATATGGTTACAATAAGGATGAAAGGCTGAGCTTGAAAGAGATCCAATTGCTCCCTCTATGATGGGATGGAAATGGTAGTAACCATCGTGAAAAGAAGAAAGCTATTTAAGGTAAGAAGGCCTTCAAGCATAAATACTTGAATCAATGTCTATAAACTCACTAGTGAAAATTCTCTGGGAGTTAAAAGATACTTGTAAGTGTTAAAACACAGAAAAAGTGTCAAGCAGGCAAAGACTGAGGTGATCCTCAGGTGGACTCTGTCTTGGTTATGAATGAGGTTCTGTGCCATGTGTGCTGTGGCAGCAGCTGACTGGGTACAGTGCACTAGTCAGCAAGTCTGTTCTCTTTCCTGTCTGAGCATACTCTAGTGTGTTGCTCCAAAATATATTAAACACTTTACTCATAACTTGATAAGCTGGGGAGAGAAATACACAAAAAAATTGGGATTGACATGTCATAGGAAAAAGACTTCTGAATCTTGCCCAGGGTCTATTTCATCTATGTATTCACATAATAATAGTAAGGAAATTGTTCCAAATCTGAGCATAAATACATATGTTTTGTGGTGGCTTTTTGGATATTGCATGTCAGCTGGAAGCGTCTGTCATATCCTTGCTGAAATAGGATTCAATACAGTTTTCCTAGACAATCTCATGTCAAAATACATCTGTCACAATCAGTTGCTAAGCATAGTTCACACTTTTCCAAAATCAGACAGATGAGTGAAAACATTTAACAGTGCTGAAAGCAAAAAGTATGTGTCTAGCTCACTGAAGTCATGAAAACATGCTGAGTTTAGCAACTATTTAAGACTTGCTCATCTTTTATTTTGAGCAACAACTGACTTGGGACTTCAGGGCAAATCATCCCATAGGGAGACAGATACCTGTGACCAAGTCCCAGCAACAGAATAAGGGTGTGAAGTCAAAATAAAGGCCTTTTAGCTCTTCACTCATTTCAGACTCTTTGCTGAGGTTGCTGAATCCTGTGAATTGTGTTCCTCAGTGTAGGAGTGCCTATATGTTGTATGACTGTACTACGTGGGTAAGAAGCCGTTCAGTTAAGCTGTGGAGTTCCAAAGTTCAGCAATAAAATACAGATGTTATCAAAGTTACTGCACAAGTCTGTGATGTCTGATTCTTAATTCTTGGCATTCAGTTCAGGCTTTAGCTAATAATTAGGTAAATAAATTGCCCCTTGACACCTGCCTGTCTTTACTATTTCCAACCTTCCTCAGCCAAGAAGTCACAGATTTGCATCTTTCAAGAAGGAACTGGATACAAGTGTCACGCTGTGCAACACTGCAGATACATTTTTGCTCTCTGCTCAATCCTATATATTTTGCTATTAATCAACAAAACCACAACAACCAAACAACGTCTCCCTGCTGGAAATCCAAAACCTATGAGTCAATGCTCAGCAATATGTTCAGTATGTTATTAGTTGATTTAGAACATTCTTCCAAATGAAGCATGTTCAAAATATTTTACAGAGCTAAAAGCTTTGTGTGACTGCAGCACAAATACATAATCCAAAATGTTTTGGCTAAAAAAGGGAAGCCTTCTGTTTTCCTTACAACTGAGGCCAAACCAATTGTAATTTCCGACTTCTTAATTAATGTTAAATACAATTTAGACTGAGTTTCTCATTAAAAAATACTGCAACATTTGTAGATTTACAGTTATTTAGTCCACTGTTTTATCTTCAATTTGAGCATCTTAAGTATAAGAACAGTTAAATTCAAAGTCTTCAAAGATTATGCCATCTGTTAATGGAAATCTATATTTCAGAGCTATGCAGAGCATGGTTAATTATTTGGCCATTTTACAAATTGGCCATTTTACAGCCTGGCCATTTCTTATTTATTTTTGCTGTATTGGTGTCTAAAGGGTCTCGTTATCATAAAATAAGACTTTCATTTTATGGCAGAAGACAGGTCGTAAAAGTCATTTTCATTACATCCCAGCATAGCCTGAGAAGCTTTCGCAATTTTTCATGAGAAAGAAAGGAAGAGACTGGCCATCTGAGATGTGAGATTATTCAAGTTCATCTGACACTGTCTGGAGACCTGAGCTTGTGCTAGAATCTTGGTAAAGCTGGTAGGCACTAAACCAGTTCCCCAGCCTCTGGTTTATTGGTAGGTGAGCTGATTTCTTCATTACTATACACAGTAGTGTAAATGTGTACACCTCTAACAATACCTTTCACTAAATGTAGATTTAGAGCGTTCTGTATGAAAAATCTATCATAGGATGAGATGGACTGTGCACTGGAAATGTTTATTTTCCCCACAGATTGCAAAGGAAACACTGGATGATAAATAAGAGGTAGACATCTGTGCTACATGAGTCTGAAATTGATCAAAAAGTTAAGCAAACATTGGATGTCTTAAATTAATCCTGCATAAGCAAATTGCTCTTTACTTCAGGGTGGAGGACAACCAACATCGAGTTCAGGATGTGGTAGAGCACAGTGATGGAATTGAGTCTTCCGTACGCAAGATGAGTGTGAAAAAACCCTAAATATCCTTGTTAGAAAGTTTAGTTTCAGTCTTAAAAGTGAAGAATTTTTTTGCAGTGAAGCTTTCATTAGATCAAGCACATTAATACAAAAGTTTTGAATTCGGGGGAGGGGGGTTGTGGCTTTTTGGAGGTGTGCGTGTTTTGTTTTATTTTTGTTTGTTTTTTTAATTTTAAGCAAAAGTTAAGGTGTCAAAAACTCTCCAGGGACCCATTCTGTTTTAGCAAGGGCAAGAAGAGTGGGCTGCTTCCCAGGGGTGGGGTGCTGGGAGCCAAGGGTAGCAGCCAGCTATAATGTATATGTCAACATACATTAACAAAGAATGATAGAGCAAAGGTGGTGGAGTCCTTCTCCCTCTACCCAGTATTTCAGTGAAATACCAGCATTTGCAGTGTGGGATCATCAGGCCAAAACAAAGAAGCAGAAGACTGAAGCAAATGTAGAAGTTTGTTGAGGACAATAGGACTAAATCTTAAGTATAAATTATATTTGGCTTATAAAAGTTTTCTGAAAAGAGTAGTATGACTTCCTTTCTTCCCATACCACTCAGTCTCTCCTAGGTAAGATTTATCCTGTCTTTTAGCATCTCAAAAAATTCCTGATTTGAGAAACCACAATTATCTAAAACTTTATCAGAGGTCGGGTGTTTCCTTCCACTGCACAGAGCTGTTGGATAGAAATACTAAGTTTTCACTTTTTGTAGGGGGCTTTTGC
Source organism: Rhabdornis inornatus (assembly GCA_013397075.1). Taxonomy (NCBI): domain Eukaryota; kingdom Metazoa; phylum Chordata; class Aves; order Passeriformes; family Rhabdornithidae; genus Rhabdornis; species Rhabdornis inornatus. The sequence goes on from VWZS01007271.1 coordinate 8,599,065, forward strand.
AGTATTTTCTAAAGGCTGAGGCCGTTTCATTTGAAAGCTTAGAGCTAGACTCTTAGTTGTTATAATAAATCATAATCAGAGATATGACCCCTGTTAAAAATGGTCATAATCTACTGTAAATATCTCCTTCCTGTCTTACCAGAGAGACAGTGATTCTGAAATTTTCCGAGAACTGCTATTTCCACTTTTCTCACTTTAACATCAAGCTCCTATAGATTAAATAATGTCCTCATGCAAAAAACTCTTATTTTCTAAACTATGTACCTATTGACAGTTTGTGTCCTTCCAAAAGAAATAACAATAGCTTAATACTATTTTATAGAATCAGGATGTACCAATTGTCTTGAGTTTCTGCATGAGTGATGTGTGGTGGATGGAATCTTCTTTATTTGGCCTAAATATCTTGGTGTGACCAAATCAAAAAGTCATGTGTCCCAATACTGCTTTTGGTAGCATGAACATCCTCTTGTAGCTATCGAAGAGCTGAATTGCTGTGTCAGTGTGTTCCTACCCTCACCTTGTTCCAGTCTGTTACACTTTAGGTTATGGTGAATAAATCCTAGTCTAGAGAAGGCACCATGCAGATCCAGTTTTGTATGTTGACTGCTCCTGATGCTGGGGAATTTCTCAAGGTTGTTCTGCTACTAGAAATGGACTCTGAGTAAGTGCCATGGAGAACAGGGTCTGGTCTAAGGTCCTATTTAGTGATGAGACTGTCATGAAACTGATAACTAAGCACCGGTTACTGGACTTAAGTACTACACTGACTAGGATGCTTAACCCACTATAAATAATAAAATACTTCTATTTGGTAGTATTGCCCAAATAAGATTTCCCATACAAATAACATGAAAGAAAGTGTTTGCATTCATAGTCACGTAACTCCCTGTCCCCTGAAGAATTTATCCCACTTTTCCAACTGCCCCTAAAACTCCTCACCATTTTCCTAAGCCAGATTTTCCTGGTTTGTGTTCATGTCTTTCTTTACCCTCTCCCAAAATCACAGAGCTAAAGACTTCATGCTGGTGATGGCACTGCTTAGGAGAAATTTCTTTGCTGGTATTGTCCTGGAAAATATTCAAGCCAGTAGGAGGAAAAATATCTTTGTGGGATAGACAGTGTTTTATGAGGGGAGTGCCCAAAGAAAAGTGGGCTAAAAATGCAGTGTCTCTGCTCCTAGCAAAATGTCATTTGGAGTACAATTATTGATTCTCAAGAGAGACACCAAGTTGTAAAATTTGTGTTAGGAGGTGCTGAATTAGCCAGCGTATGGATACAGCTTCTTCCTGCTTTGACTTTAATATTTTTTGCCTCATTGAACTTACATTTATTTTAATTAGTATTCTGAAATCTGGAAAAGCATTAGGCGTAGATTAGCATAAGATTGCGCATCAACATTGTCAATACACCTGTAATGGCCAGGATACCTTTCAGGAGGGAAGCATGCACTTGTATCATTCAAGCATTTGCTGAGCTAGAGAGAAGGAATTTTGGGGATTAAAAGTGTTTGTTTAAGGGTTGCCAAAATTCTGTTCAAATCTCCTCCTAAATATTTAGCTCCTTTTCTTGGATCCCACTATTATGGCCTAGCTGCTAAAATCTCCAGAGGCTTTGACAGTGTTATATGTTCTGCTCTATATGTTCTGTCCTAAGGACAGTTAGAGAGCAGAGGGAGTGACCTGAGTGTCAGAGATCACAAATCTTCTTCCCAGGGGTGTTCAAAAATAAGCCTAGAGGGACTGGCACATGTGGATGTGTCATTCATCAGTGTGTGTGCACAGGGGCAGAGAAAATCTTGGGGAGCTCTTGCTTTTATCCCACTTGGCTCACAAATCTTGGCAACATGGAGATTTAAAACACAGACAAGCAAGGCAGCAAATTATTTAATATGGATTAAATAAACTAGTGAAAGTTCATGTCCATTATTTAAAAGCATGTGCTTCTGCCCAAAATTGACCTATCTTACATCAGACATTGGTGGTGGTCTCCCTGGAATGAGTATATTTCCTTACCTTCCTTTCCTCATTATTTATTTTCCTCTGTTCATTCTGTGCTCCCTGGTTTAGCTGTGTTACTAGAAGCTTACCTCGTTCTACTTGTTCCTGCAAACTACAGTTAGTCCATCTCTAAAAACATGCCAGCACTGCCTTACTTCGTGAAATATTGGGGAAGATAAAAATATTTAGAGATGTGGTCATGTGTCTGGTCTGTAGATCAGTCATGGTTTGCTTCTTTGAAATGCTGATGTGCAACTTGTAAGAAGTTAGGGTAATTTTGAGATAAACGTGTAGTAGTTAGCTACTCAGAGATATTAGAACCTGCTTTTGTCCTCATCATCTTAGTAACAGGTGTTACAGGTATGTCAGACTACTGCAGTGGTTTTCACAGCAGATGTACAAGGCAGCACAACTGAAGTAATCCCTTAACATTTTGGAAACTGAAACATAGGCCCCAACAGGCATCACAAAGTTACACTTTCCCCCCCATACATACACAATCACCACAAACTAAAATCCCTCTTCAACTGCTGCTTAACTCTAAAGATGCCAAAGGCCTATCTATGCTTCAGTTGCCAATATTCAACCATGAAATCATAGAATAATTTAGTTTGGATCATGGCTGGTCATCAAGTCCTACTCAAAGCAAGGCTATCTTCAAAATTAGATCAGGTTGGTTGGGGCTTTGTCCAGCTGAGTTTTAAAAGTCTCCAGTATTGGAAAGCGCACAGCATCTCTAGGCAACCTGGTTCAGAGCATAATCGTTGTGAGATTTTGGGTTTTTTTCCTTATGACTATTTAAAATACCCACTATCAGTATACACTGCCTCTTGACATTTTACTATGCACTTCTGACATGAGTATCTTGTCTCTGAGTAGCCTGTACTCAGTACCCCCATTAGGCTTTTCTGCAGGCCAAGCAAATTTGCTCTCATGTGTGTCGTGTTCTCAACATGTAACCAAAATCCTTGTGGTGTGCTCATATTTGTCATTAGTGGGACCCAAACTGGATGAAGCATTCCAGGTATGGCCACATAAGTGGCAAATAAAGGAAGAAAATAACTTCCCTAGATATTTTCTCTTGTCAGTGAACTGCCCTGGTAATGGTGCACTGCTTTTAAATGATTGCTGTTAAATGTTTAGTCTGGAGAATGTGCACTGGAAGGTGCTTCATGCACTACTACATGTCACAACCATGCTATGAAACAAAAGTATGCAATGGTGAGCAGCCTGAACCTGAGACTGTGGTTATTATGTCACTAATGTGGCCGTTAAGATTTATTATGCTGTCATTATGGCACTTTTGTTTTTGATGTATCAAACCACTACTACAGTATATATTTGTTGACATCTCATCTGCTTCAGAAAGGCAAATGATTACAAGTTACCAAGGAAACTAATAAGCAGTATGCAAGGAATAAGCTGCACAATTTGTTTTGCTGGATAGCAAGTCACTGCTGTTTTAATGTCAATTAAATTACTCCTACTTCTCACACTGATAAAATAAAAACAAACCATGTACCATTTAAAAAAAATTATAGCCATATCCATTTAGTGAATGGAAACGAACATTGTATTGTAGCTTATACAGATGAAAGATAAGGAGGGATGCAATTTGTTGAAGGCTTTGTGCACTTTATATATAAAGTGCTTTATTTTCTGACTTTACAGAAATTCTTCTGTTCCATTAAGGCCATAAGACTACGCGACCACAGACCTTAGAACCTGAAGGAGTTTTTAAGACTGATAGATACAAACTGCTTCCTTACTTCGAATTGCCTGGACAGTTTGATAAAAAAATTTCATTCAGACCTGCTGTTGAGCTGTACTGTGAAAAGAGAAGTTTGTAGTAAATCAGATCAGTGGGATTGAAATTGATTTAGGCTGGTGACTCAGATAAAACAGGTCACCTGCCCTAACTCCTGAGGAGCTGCACAATGCCAGGAATGAAAATCAAATAGTTTAATTTTTTTGAAAGCAAGAGGAGATTCTCAGGGGACTGTACCTTTTGAAGCCATAATAGCTGTTGTTAGCTATTGTTGTGTCTATTTTCTGTGGAAGAAATATTAGGGATTCTCTGTAGCCCTAGAGAGCATTTGTTCATGGTTCTGACCTTCGAGTGAAGGACCATGAATTTTTAAAATAACATCGGGTATTCTTTGTTATTTTTTTTCTGCCCTGTTCTCCTGAGCCTTATGTATTCTAAATGGTTTGGTTCAATGAGTTGTACCACTTCCCCTTTTCCATATCTGTAAGCTTTCACTCTTGGTAAGACCCCTATAATATCGGCAAGGCAGATAAAATATAAAGCAAAGGCTGCTGCTGCCTACTCACTGCTTAAACTGACTTAAACTGAAGTGGGAGAACAGGAGGGTGTGTGTAGCTGAGTCCCAGGAGAGACAGGAGCTGAGCAGGATGTGCCTACCTCCAGTGGAAGGAATAGAAGGTGGAGAAAAGGTCAGCATTTTGAAGATATAATATAGTGGGGCATTGCTACCACAATGAGTTTGTTAGGTGGATTTATTTTCTCACCTGTTGGATTTGCCTTCAGTGACTGGAGCACTGCCTTCACTGTAACACTTGCTCATTACAGCATATACAGAACAGATCCATGTCTGCTATAACCAAGAGAAGACCATCTCATATTATTTACTTTGTGTGCACCTTAAAAAGGACTATTCTTTTCTCCTTATATCAGTAATACTGACAGGAAAATGAGCATGAGTACTACTTGATACTGAAAACCTTAAAAAACATGGTATTAGCTGGGTAATATATCTTAATGTCTGTGACAACAAGGACAGGCTAGGTGGTCTGGCTTTCCCTTTGGCTTTGAAAACCCTGAAATCATGGGAGATGAGAGCAACATCTGAAAGCATTTTTAGCTGCTTTCTGTTTGGATAGTATTTCTTCAAAAGTATTTTTCGTGGTGGGATTTGTGGGTGTTGACCAGCTCTAAAATGAAATCCAATAACTGCCTGTGGCAAAAATAGATCAGCAAGCTGTCTAAACTGCAGGTGTTGGTATTAGTGGGGCAGTGTGCATGAACAGCAGGGGATAGCTGGATAGAGAGTGAAAGAAGTGGATATGAATAAATTGGTGGAAAGAAATAGATAAGAATGGTATGTAGAAACCTAGAATAATATAATTCTTTCTGGGTTTTCTGAACTTCTAGTTCTTCTTTCCAAGCCATATGTTGAAAGCAGTGTTTTCAGTGATCCTGTCAATAGTCCTTGCTCCCTCAAGTTTGACTTGAATATCTGGGGCTGCTTTTGCAAAAGTCCTCATAGGAAATAGTGGGGAGATAGCTTCATGGCTACTTCTTTAACATGCTTCCACAAAAAATGTGAAGTTGCTGAAACTTGGCTGCACAGAAAAGTTAGAAAATCCCTTTGTGAAGTATGAGATACAACAACATATATTTTACTGGTGTATACAAATATGTAACTTTCATTTTGTTTTGCCATGTTTGCAAAGACTGAGAATTTAAACATATTATGAGATTATTTACCAAATACTTCATGAATTTGCAAGGTAGATTACAAGTATGCAAATGGACTACTAGTGTGAAAGTACACACTGCAAGATTTACAAAGATGGAGTAAGTGTTAAATTCAGGAAAATCTTTCCTGTAGAGGAAAATGTGTCATCATAAATGAGAAACTGTTGCAAAAAAATGCAGCTGTTGACTGTTTATGGAATTGAAGTTGAACAGAATGAGGCTGAAAAAAAATAATTCTGTAGCATCTTGTAAAAAGTAACCAGAATTCAAATTAACACACATAGTTTAATCAGAAAAAAATTATGAAATGACAAAATGGAAATACATTAAATAAAAATATTAATCAAAGACAATAATTACAAGATGATTTTAACCTATCAATCAAACTTAAAACAAAGAAAGTGGAGTAAAGTTTAGATTCAAATTAAGGAGTTAAATTATAAAGTAACTCAGATGACTTTTTCTAGATTTGTGTAAGTAGAAGCCAGTCCATAATTTTCCCCTGTGGAATAAAGATGAAAATTTCAAAGGATTACTCCTGGCTAAATGCATTTTACATAAATGCATAATGCAAAAGTATAAGCTGCAGGGAGAAAAATTCCAGTTATATACAAAGTTAAAATTTTGTGACATTTAAAGTATAGCTCAGAATATGTATGTATGGAACAGAGTGTTTATTTCTTGGACTCATATCAACAATGAATTGTTTTCATGGCAGCTGCTTTCACAGAAATGCCTTAAGGGTCAGAGGGTTTGGGTTTGAGGAGGGGTCTTCCCTAGTAGAACTGAACTGTTCTTTAGCTGTCAAGAACACAAGCCAGTCAATTAAAGTTGGGGGGGAGGGGAAGAAAGCAAAATACAAAAATATATTGGGGCAACTAAATGAATAGTTTTTGAAGGCATGAATTTCTTCAGTGTGGTAAGAGAAATCGTTAAGCTATGGCTGGGTTGGGCAGCACTTGGAGCAGAGATGGTGTGAACCTTTAGGTGAGTTTATAATGGTCTTTCGGTAAAGTGAAAAGGGTATACTGAGGAGAATAAATGAAATATTCATGTTTTCCTAATGAGCATCAAGGGTCCCTCAATTTTCTATTTGATATTATTCTGTCCAGACAACTTGAAATTAGATCACAGGTGGGAAAGCTGCAGGGAATAACACAGGATCACAGAATATTCTGAGCTGGAAAGAACCCACAAGGATCATAAAGTCCAATTCTTTAAGTGAATGGCCTGAATTGGGATCAAATGTGTGACCTCGGCGTTAACAGCACCATGCTCTCACCAACTGAGATAATGCTTCAATCTATCACAATGATGATAAGGTGATATCAGAGACTGGCAGGAACCTGTGGGAAACAGCAGGGAAGCCATGGACTGGCAGACTGGCTCCTAGCACCATGTTTACTCACCGATGGTTGTTTACTTGTCCCAGACTGGAATATAGGATCAAAAGGGATTTTTAAATTTGCAAATTCCAAGTCTAGGGGAAAGCCAGATGGGATTTTAGAAATTGTTGCAGTGGTGCTGGAAGAGTGCATAATTAGAGATGCTAAAGGATAGAGAGTAAATGGCAGAAATGAAGTCTGTTTTTTTATTCAGAAGGAGGGGTAATTTCCCCCCATTGAAAACATTACCATTCAGGAAACGAAATATTATTTTAGACACTTAGGGCTAAGCCTTTCAAAGGTGCAGCTACACTGAACTGAAAAATTCCTTGGCAATCTTGTAAAACCACTTTTGAGTCAACAGAGGCTCACATAAAGTACTCCAGGCTTCTGAAACAAGCTCCTGCACACTGTTTCACACCTGCTTGAAAGGTAGAAGGGCAGGAGCAAAGACTCTCTAAAGCTAAGGAAGGAAAACTCTAGTTCCACTGCTCCAGCCTCAGGCTTGTATAAACTTTCTATAGTAACTCTGAATGTGCAAGAGACGAGACCTGTGAAAATGCTTAACCAAAATGCAAGTGCTTAGGTTATTTATTTAGGCAAGGGAAGGGAAGATGCTCTATGGTTCTGCATCAGGCAAATGCGCTGAGGTAGTTTCTACACTGTTATTTGGCATAAGTGTGGCATATTTGTTAGAGACAGAACTCTTTCCTGTCGTGCTGTTGAGCAGTCGCTAACTTACACGGACACATGAACTATCTCTGTGGCTTCAGTCCTTTGAGTAATTAACTTTGCCAGGCACCTTCTAGTTTTGGAACATGTAATGAAGAAACCCAAAGGAGCCTTGATCAGCCATTTTGCATTTGTTTTGAGAGAGGGAGCATACTACCAGCCTTCAAGTCTAGTTAGTAAAAACCAATATGGGAAGTCTAGTTTTGTGGTCTAATCTGGGAAGACAAGATCATTTTGCAGGCAGAGGTCAAGATTTTATCTCCCTCCTCCCCAGCCCCCTGTGAAGGCAAATTTAGCAGTCTTAGCAACTGTCCTGGTATGGGACAGATTTGGGAGGAAACCTCTGAATGGGGTCCCTTTAGAAAGCAAATTCAAGGAACCCCTCCCCACACCAGTTTGGGAGACATAAATCTCCTTCAAGAAAAGTGGAAAAAACCTGTTTATTTAACACGCAAAGTACTCACAAACATGAAAAAATAGTGATGTTAAACAATGGAACCTCTCTCTGTTCTGAAGAGATGGCAAATTCAGAAAGTCCTTGTCGTGGGGTGTAGCTCAGCTCGCTCAGTCTCTTATCAGTCCCTCTTGCTGGAAAATGCCACGTTCCTGCCCCAGTGGGCCACAGGTGTGAGCTCCTGGTGTTCTCCTGTGTTTTCAGTCCAGAGCATGCTGATCAGTTCTAGGAAAAAGAAAAGCCACAGTCCAAGAACTTCTCTGCTTCAGCTAGCTAAAAAAACTAACTAAAAGCGAAAGAGTTCTCTCCAACTCTGTCTGTGCTACAGACAACACACATTGAGAGAGAGAGACCTGAAGCTCTTATCTCAATGTTTTTGAATGCAGCTGCAGAAAAATTTCCACTGCATTTCCTTTTTCGGCCCCCCTTCAACCTCAGTTCTAGTTTTAAAGGTGCAGAACTCAACATCCAGAATAAACAGAACAGACTATTGGGGATGCAAGCATCATAAATTCACCCTAGGACAGCAACACAAATACACGTTGCATTGCAAGTGAACTTTATAAGGAGAAGAATTTGTTGGATGGCACAAGAAGCAAAGGATAAACCCAAAAACTACTTTCAAGAAATTGTAGGTATTAGCTATGGTCTGCTACTCAGACTTGGAAAAAAAAGAGTAGACTGAAACTTGAAAAGCACTTTGATAGAGTCCATAAGGGTAGACACAACTAGAATTTTTGCAAACTTTCCTAATAGCCTGCTCTTTATATCAAGCTGAAAAGCGCTTATACAATTAAAAGCATGTACTGAAACAAGGATCCTACACAGAATCAGCTGCTGTTCTACAATACAAATGACTAGAACAAAATCCTTAAATATTATCCTGTCATAAAGTTGCATTTATTTTCTTGAACCAGTGCTAGTTGTACATGCTGTCTTACAGAGTCAAGTCTTTCACTCAAATTCATTGCCATGCATTTAGGTGGCAAACTATTTTTAAATAATGAAAGACCAGAGATAAATCACTATCATTAGTGCAGAAGGCAAGGTCTAGTGTGGGACCATGAACTTCATCCACTCTCTGTAAAAAGTTAATAATCTCTCTTAAAGTTTTCTCTATTCAGCCTCATTAATCTAGACAAGGTGGCAGAATGAATAATTTGAATTAAAATACCTGAAACTGAAGGAAAAGGATCAGTGCACTAGCTGACTCTTGTTCATCTTTGCAGAAATATATTATTTTAAAAACATACTTTGCTTTGAGTTTCAATACTTATAAAAGGTTGAGATATACAGATTGAGACACTGACCTTTTCTTTTTCTCCTTGGACAAATACAACACAACTAAGGCCATGCAATCATCCAGAGACAAGAAAAAAGGAGGTGAAGCATACAAGTGTTTTGGTGCTGTAAGGATAAAAGTCACTCTTGCAATTCTCTGAGAGGAGAAGAGGTCATGTGTGGAACTGTGGTGAAACCACCCTGGGAATTTTCTAAAAGGCCCTGAATTACTCTTTTTGACAAAGCAATTAAAATATAAAAAGCAGAGGAAGTCACCCAGTACATACAAAAATTTATAGAGAATGGAAGGCACTTTTACCCTGTCAGTATGATTGAGAACTGAGCAAAGTCCTCACAAAAGGACTTGCAGCAGAAAGGATGGCAGAGTTCAGATCAGCATTTAATGAGGCAATCCAAGGCAGAGCAGCAGCACCAGTCCCGTGTTTGGACATCAAGTTGTGATTGCAGTGCTGGCAGCATGAGCACAACCCTTCCAAATTTGCTGCTCTACCCATGTTACCAGTACTGCCTTTCTCTGTTCCGCTTAATCTTCTGCCAAGTGTGCAAGGAAGGTCTCTGGACTCTTGACTTCATATTTAGGTGACAATTTTGCACCTCATTAGCGTGGAGGTCTGCCTCCACTCTTCTGTCTAGTGCTGGGAGGGTGAACTGTTACAAAATACCTTAGTGAGAAACTATAAACCCAGGTGTGTTGTACCAGTCCATTGCTATCTCTGTCCATACGGGAGTTAATGTTTGATTATGGCAGCTTGCATCAAATGTCTGAAAATATTTCCTTTATCAAGCAGAAGAAATATGCAGGTTCTAGATTCAGATTAAGGTTGTGAGGGGTGAGCAATTGCAAACAGCTTGGAGAGAGGCTGCATACAACCTCTGTATGTACACTGTATGATGTGCAACAGAGCCCTGTCTCTGGAGAGCCTCTGGAGCAGGTCAGGATCTCTCTGTGGGAAAAGGACAGCTGAATGACGACTGTTTGGGCATCAGACCACACGTGTTTGCCCAAGTCCAATTTCAGAACAGCTGAATGGCTGATGTAGATGATCTAATAGCTTTTTAATAGCCCTGTGTTTGTGTGACAATTTACGACCTTCTCGGTCATAATTGGCTATGACCAGCCAAACCCTCCCAAGGTTTATTCACATGGTGCCTTTAAGACCTGAGAACATATGGAGTTACAATGATGTTCACAAGAATTATGCATGCATATTGACTGGTGATTTTATCACCCAAGGGCTATGTGTAAAAAATGTGGTCTCTCTGGCCTCGTAAATAACAGTGTGCAGCATATATTAGCAGACTAATAGAGAGAGGTTGTCTCATTCATTTTTGGCTAGCACCAAAACATTCAATGTATCGGATACTTTTAATTTTTTGCTTTAAATACGTGATAATATATATAAAGCTTCTGCAATTTCCCATCTCTTCTCCCTTTGTATTTTTGTGATGTGGACTGCTGTCTGGGAGCAGCAGGGGAGACTGTTCCGCAAAGGGAGGGGATTGGGAAGCCAAGCACAATCCTTCAGACCTGGGGATGGCTGCCAGGCTCAGCTGAAAGCCCATGTTGCAGTGACAAGGCAGGCCTATGGCTAGGCTGGGAGGCTGCTCCATAGGTCAAGGACTGAGTTTAGATGGACACCTTGCACCCCAGCTGAGACTCTGCTGCACCACAGCTCAGGAAGGATCTGAGTGTGAGAAAACCCTCACTTACAACTGTCTCCCAAGAAAGCTGCAGAGGGGCATCCTCTTCTGGGGCTGACCCTTGCTTTCCTCATTACAGATTCCTTTAAGTCCACGAGCTGTGTGGTTTGGATGCTGGCCCCAAACCCGCACAGATGAAGCCCTGGGTGTGGGGGATGGCTGCTGTCCTGCTCACCTCCCCACTGCAGTGAAAGTAGATAGGGGCCTCCTGCCCATGCACTCTACTTCTATTCACATGAGAAAAGCTCTTTGAAAGCTTGGAAAGTATAATTTGTTGGGTTTTGTTCTCTTTTGTTCTGTTGAGCCCAGTATGCTTCATTAGGAAATGCAGCGTTAGCAGGTCTAAGTGCACATGCAGGACAGATGACATGGCTGAAGGCTTACAACCAATAATACCTAAGTTCTACCAGGAGTGACTTCAGAACTCCAAAAGTGTTAAATGGCCACACCCATGCAGCCTGTGGATACAAACACCTGTTGCTATATGGACACCATCAGCTCTACCAGACACCAAAACACAGAATGGGTCAGTTTGGAAGGAACCGACAGTGCGGCATCTGCTTCAACCTCCCTGCTCAAGCAGGCAGGGTCATCCTAGAGCTCACAGAACAGGAGTACACCCGGATGGTTCTTGAATGTCTCCAGTGAGGGAGACTTCACCACCTCTCTGGGAAATCTGTTCCAGTGCATGGTCACCTGCACAGTCAAGAAGTTGCCCCTCTGTGGTGCACCAGATGGGTGCAAGCAGAGAGAGAGTCTTGGTGATGCAGCCCTGCAGAATCACCTTTGGGGTCCTGTTGGGCTCTGGGCAATAAGATGCACTTCCGTATTGGTTTTTGGATTTTACGTGGCAAAATCTTCCATAAATTCAAGTAGTGACCATAACACAAGCCAATACCACTAGATGAAGTAACTCATCGTCAATGAACCTGATACAGTATCTGAAATCAACACTTTTATTCAAGCATTTGGCTAGCTTATGATGGGAAAGGCGTATCTGGCATAGATTTAGATACATGTGCTGAGCTTCCCCATAGTTACATAAAGAAGATTTTGTGATGCTCTTTTACCCCATTTGGTTTGCGGTAAGTTGTATTAGTCCAAAGATGAGTGAGTACTGCCACTGGTCAACAGAACTGGATCTATCCTTGTACCACTAGACTTTTTAGAACTGTGGACATTTGTGGGCCTCTTGACAGTCAGCAAGAGGGCAGGTTTAGTTGTGAGAGCTGACAAGGGTTTTCCTGACAAATGATTCTCTCATGAGAGTTTTGATATGTAATTCAAACCATACTTATGGCATGTATACTGCACCCTGATGTGCTGTATCCTCGTGAGCAGGTTTGGAAAAAGAGACAGCTGCTGGAAGAGGAACAGGTGGCATTCCCATAGCAGGGATAAAAATGAATAGAGAAGAGAAATCTGTATGAACAATGAGGTATAACAGCTTACAGACTTTCATTAAAGAGGAAGGACAGGAAAATCCTGCTTAAATCAGTCACATGGAAGTACTCATCTTAAAATGGGGGTAAAAAAAAGCTTTTTAAACTATGGTTCAGGTTGAAAGTCTTCAGTATGTGAATGAGAAAGTGTGTTTCTATGAGGTTTGAAAAGAACCCTGATTACTGAAAAAAGAGCATGACAATCCCTTGTTTCATGGAGGGTCTGTGAGGGTCTCAAAGTGATCCTGAGTACTGCTGTTTATCATGTCTGAGTTTTGCTATGCTGTACACGTGGGGGAGTTTGAGTGCCTGAATGTTACAAAAGTATATGCTTAGGATGTTCTGGTCTGCATCAGTCAGGACCAGCCTGTGTTTTATTCAGCATTTTAAAGCAGGTAAAAAAGACCTGAAGGACACCTCTGTCAGACGTTCTGAGTACCCCAAGAGCAGGCCAAAGAGTGTATAAATTCTGCTTTTTCTGCCAGTTTCTTCCTAAATAATGAATATAACACAGTAATCAATTTCTTGGGATTTACCCCAAAACTAAAAAGCTCAAGCAGCTGATCTATCCCAGAAAACTGGAGAAGTAAAACAAGGAGAGGAGAAAGGGATTTACTTATATATTTCAGATAGTTCCTAGTATGTGTCGCATAACAAGAAGGCCTTGCACATCTTATTTGTGCTTTTAAAATCCCTAACATGGCTGCAATCCTATAGAGACACGTGTGTTAATCCAAAGCATATTATGGTGCCTTAATTAAAAAAAGAAAACCTGAGGACTGGGAGTAGTAGTAAGCATACTTCAGAAACCAAACTAGTCTCATCTCCAATAGATGCCTTTGTTGTGTTTCTAGATATGCACTCTGCCTGTAGTCACTTGTTATGCTGAGTCCAGCCTGAGGACTTTGTTCTGGATGTCACCAAGCTGTTCCTGTATTCATATACTTGACTACAAACAGATGGCTTCAAGAGTTGTGTCAAAAGTAATGGCAAGGCTGCACTTCCCCAATCTTTGCTCTTTGGGTATTCCTTAATATCGTAGAAGGAGCTTCTGCCATCTTTGTATTTTTGTCTAACATATGGTTTTTCATCTATTTACCTATTTACTGGTAAGCTTGTGAATATTAAAAAGGGCACCTTTTTGTCCATTAAAAAAAGAAATAAAAAAATAATATATATATAAGCTTGGGCACAAATATAGTGCCCAAGATAGATTTAACCCTTTCAATATTATGCTAATGTTTCGTTGTTTCTACATTTCCTGTTGTTTCATAAGAGAGTAAGCATAAAAATATAAATAATAACCCTCCATAGTGGTTCATTGTTTTGGTTTTTTTTTAATAATACCAGATATTGAGAGCTTAATATTTTCTTCTTTGAAAAGGTGAGGAGCAGTGAGCACAGATAGGAGCCAGATACTGAGGACAGTTTAGTGCAGGGACTTGCCAAGTTTCCTGCTTCCCCACTGGGAAGAACTGCACTTTCCAAGTCTCAGATATCCAGAGGGGAATTTTCTGGCTCTTTGGAGCAAGTATAATGATGATGATACAGAGCCTTTTTCTCCCATTTCTCCTTCATCAAAACTGCAAATGAAAACAGCCTGTGCCTTTCTCTGAAGCTGTTAAGATTGTATTAAAAAGGCAGATAAGCCTACAGAATTTAGAGGAAACCTATGCAAAAGAAATGCTAGTGACTGCAAAGCAGAAAACCAAACAAGAAAACAAAACTTGTCTAATGGCGTCCTACAGCTCCGAGTATCTTTTGCCTAAAATTAAAGGTTTTAAGGACACTAAACCTGCAAATTATACTGTATGATATTGCATCATACATTGACTAGCTTGCTCATATCTCTAGACATGCATCTGCATCATTGTGAAATTAGATTAGTTCTTCTCCAAAATCTCTTTCTTAAGTTGATAACATGGTGGAAGTTATCCTGTTCTTTTGAGTTTCACTGAATTCCATTAATAACAAATGACAAGCACTGCTCGTAATGGTTCTATTCAAGAGAAAGAAAAATTAAAGAAGAGCTGGTGAAAAATTGTGCATCTTATCAAATGTTTGAGAATCACCGAAGATTGAATTACGAAGAGCTGTAGTGAAAGGTGTCAGATAAGTGAAAGATAATGGAAAATGATCCATTCCTTTGAGTGTGTTGTGGGAAGGACCTTGGGGAGAACTTTAGAGCAAAACATAACTAATAGTCTAACCCATGTATGTTCTCTGCGGAATTTTTTATGGACATTGCTATCAATATCCATTGATGTTTGTGTATTTTGTACATGCACTGAATGACAGGTCACATTATAACAAGGAATCTGAATTCTATATTTGTACATATATATGTATGTATATATCTATATGTATGTGTATATATATATACATATATGTAACAGGAAGTGAGTCTGAGTTCCTGCTCTGATCTTTGCATATTGAGCTGAGCTGATAAAAGCAGTGTATTTGAGAAAATCTATCAGGAGACAGGCAGACCTGTTAGGTTTTTACCTTTCTTATGTGGAACTTCAGTTCTGTGAAGTCTCAGCACAGGAGAACCTCAAGTTCTCCTGTGCTGAGATCTTTTAGGTGCAATCTGAAAAGGTAGAAAACTCTGATGCTGGAGATCTTGTGCTGAGATGAAGGGCAGGAGAAATCATCTTATGTATATTAAAGAAATATGGACAAAAAGTTTTCACATTCTTTGGCACAGTTTAAGGAAGAAACAGAGAAAGCTGCAATGCACTCTGCAGCAGATACAGATCACAGGGGGCATGTGACAGCTTGTGGTTTGTGAGCTGTTCTCACGTGGGCTTTATTCTCACAGATGCTCACCAGCAGAAGGATGAAAAGTAGTATCCCTGAAGCAATCTTTGTTATGTCTCATCTCACAAATCATTACAAAGCTGGATGAATGGGAAAAGCCAGTAGATTTTTTCAGTACAAACACATGAAATGCTTTCTCAAGAAGGAATCATATAATAAAGCAAGCTGTTAGTAGTCACTAGAATTTGGAAACTGAAGTAAATTAGCAAGGAAGCCCAGATAAACTCAAAAATATTAAACAAATTTTCAGAAAAATTACAGAGGCTGTTGATGGGCTTTATTAATTGCATTCGATGTGGATGTTAAAAATAAAAGTGAGAAAAGGACTAAGACTGATGTCAGCAAGCACTTAGACCTAAACTTACAGCACAAAAAATAAAACCAAATTAAAAGCAATGGTGCCATAACGGCTGGATAATTAAACAGCTGTTCTTGCAAGTAGAAACAGCAGACTTTTTTCAATGTTTGGAAAACTGAAAAACAGGGAAAAGATCTGCAATGAGTCCTGATGGTGTTATTAAACAGGGATATGGAAATAACATCTTCAACTTTGCTGATAAAGTGGGTAGATCATATTTATGCAATTGCATGATTTACTTGAGGCACAACTAGTAAGTTCTCCTTGCTTTTAATTTTGCTTTTTTGTGTAGCTTAAAAAATCTTTTTTGATAAAAGCTTTTTCAGTTTATGCTGCCTTTTGCAGATCTTTGTTCCTGTCAATATGTGAGGCAAGAGAAAGAATTTGTGGAACCTGAAAATTTAGAAATTGTGAATTGTTATTGTTTCTATTGGTTTTCTTTTAAAATGTTATCTGTTTTTAAGATCAGCAGTACTGAAAGGTAATTTGGAGTGGAACCAGCAGAGTAAACTAGAATTGATACAGTGGTCTGCAGCAATCACTGGCATTCTTTAGGACTATGGTCTATTCACAGTAGATTTCAAGTACAAAGATTCCATTAGATATGTGATTGATATACACTTTTTTTAACAGAATCATAGAGTCATTTTGTGTACCTTAACCTATAAGAATTAGAATTATAAATAACATATTGGGATTTCCAGCATTTTGATGGAAATGTAGTAATAGAGTATGTTGTGAGTGGTCAAATTGTTACCAAAAGCAAACCATGATTACTACAGATATCTAACCGCTCTGAGGATTAATTATTGAGGAAAAAGAAGTTTGCTTTTCAGAAGGGAAAAAAGCTTTGATAACTCTAAATTAAAAGTAAAACCAAATAAAAACCACTATTTTCCTGCAGATGTCAGTCAGGCCAAATTCCCCCTGAATGGATGAGAAATAACATAGTCTTGAGCCCAAAATGACCTCTCCGTTCATATCTTCAGCCAGTTTTAAATATGAGGGAGGTTGTTCACACAATCAGAGTTCAGTACACCATTACCACCTCAGATCGAGCAGGTATGGACAGGACTTCTGGCTGACTCCTGGCCACCTGTTTTGTGGCAGCCCTCTCTTCTAGCCCAGATTCTGTAGAACCACTTTCACACCTTTGAAAGATACTTTTTACTGTCTTTTCTTAGTTCTAACTGTTATCTGATTCAAAAAAAAGCCTTTTCTTCGGTTATGTTCTGTCTCCCAATGTCATCATTAAAGCTTGACATAAATAAATGGGTATTTTTAAAGGCTAACAGACTTCAAGTTCAACAGAAATCTGTAGTAAGCTGATCATGGAAAAAAAGTCACTGCTTTGTTCACGGTGAATTTAGGGTTGAAAGATCAGCTAGGGATAGCTCTAGTATATAGATGGTAAAAGGAACAAATATTTATTTGTTATGGCTCAGGCTATTAATTGCTGTTTAAAAGTAATCAATATTTGCGCAAACATTGGAGGAGACACCATCAAACATGGAAGGGAAAAATTTTCAGGAGTACATACATATATGTCCACCTTAGCCAACGGGAAACCTGAGAGTATCATGAAGATGTTATGGAAGAAATTGGTGCACAAGTTTTGGTGGAATAGAAGAAAGGCATGTGGAAAAATACAAAGGGAGAATGATGTAATCCAATCACTGTTTGTATAATCCAAAATTACCTCTTGACATTCAGTCAAAATTTATGCAAGACATGCATTTAGACTCTGAATATTCTGGGCCATGCAAAAGTGGCATAGCTAGTGAGATTCTTCCAATTACAAGTATTCCCTACGGCAGAGTACTCAACCAGAACAGCAGAGGGTCAGTTTCAAGGCCTATCAGAGCAGTGATGTTTTGGGCAGCATTTTGAACAAGTACGGACAGAGTAATGCTGAAGAGAAACAGATATTTCAGGTATGATAGCAGAGCTTAAACGTGGAAAGAGAGAAAAAAGACCCATTCTCTTTGTGATGTTTGGCAGCAACATATCCCTCTGGATGTGAGAACGTAAGAAAAAAACCCTGACTTGGTGTTGATGTTCATGCTATAGACCTGAAGAAATTATTAGGAAGAGGAAGTTGTTGATGACAAACTAAAAAAAAAACATGAAGAAAGGGCAAGAGAAAAATGGAGTGTAGAGTAGATGAGGAGGAAAAATGTAAAAAAATCTCAGGAGAACTTTCAAACTCATTGTCTCATGATAAAATTTCCCCTTTGTAGGACTTGCTCTAGAACGCAGCCAGGGCTTCAGTGCTTCTCAGAAAGATACAGGCAAGAAATCTTGATGATTTCTGTCAATTCTCCCTCTTAATTTCAGTATGGTTGGCCAGTGAACAAAGTCAGCCTGTGAGGTTGACATCAATATTAGACTATAATTTGGTTTGTAATTATTTATCTATTTGCGCCATTGTATTTCTTTCCCAGATGTTTTAGGTATATTTTGCAAAACAAGAAGAAATTATTTATGAACAAGGATATGTACTATTCCAGCTGTGTTGGAAGAGGTAAGAATAGGGAGGGAATTAGATAATGTTTAAAAAACATTCTTCAGCAATATTAGCTGGCAGGATTTCTTTAAAATATGTGACAAACCTGGGAATAGAACAGTGAGACCAAAAATAAAGTTCAGCTTTAAATATTTCTTCTAATACTTTTTCCCTCTTTTTTTTTTTTTTTCTTTAATACCTTTTGCTCTTTTTAATTGAGACCTTGAGGGAAGGAAGAATATTATAATTTATGGTAATGAATTTCAGTCTCTGGCCTTGTTTTCCCTCTTCTGGTGTCATAGTACCAAGACTTATTTTTCTGGGTTTGAAGAAGGGGAAAAGATCTACTAAAAGTTCTGTGCCAGGAAGAAACTGAAAAAAAAGAATTTAAAAAAAAAAAAAAGAAAAAGAAAAAAATTTTGCAGGAAAAATACATGATGAGATAGTCAATGGTTTCCATATGCCTAAAGCCTTTACAGAATTTCAGAGCCTATTAGGGGAGCCAGGATTCAAGAATCTGAAAGTGAAGATTATGAGTGACTCACTAAGTGGGAATTCCCTGCAAGGTGCCCCCTCAATCTGTTCTGTATGGTGTTCAAAGACCTGGTATGAGGGTGTCATGAGACCAGATTCTATTTGAATGAATATTTAGGACACAAGCAGCACCCATATGTGGAAACTTGGGTTCCTTGGGAATATTCTTCAAGCTGAATTAGGGGTGGCAGCCCTGGCCTTGACTTGTGGAGGATTAGTTTCAAGCCAAGTGCAGCAGGCAGGCTTGATCCTTTAACATTAGAGAAGCTACGGCAGGTCCCATTATCTCTTTTTTTTGGACCAGAAATGTAACTCATGAATTAAGAAGTCTTTCCTGATGCAGTTATTGCTGTACTGGATTTAACTCCTGAGGCAAAAGGCAGCTAGTCTTGATAGATCATTTGTGAGTAGAAATGAACATTTTACTAATTGAAAAAAAGCCTTTATTTCCCCCAATACTTGTGGATTTGAAGGCACATTTATGTAGATTTCTTCCTTTTGATCTGGACACAGTGATGACAAAAAATTATTTTAATTCCTACCGCTCTATATTCAGAAGTGTTTTTAGGTCTGCAGCTCACACAGCCTTGAATATCCACAGGTTATTTTTGAGTGTGCTGTGAAAGGTAAATTAAGAATAATAAAGACTCTCAGAATTATGGAAATTTTATATTCACTATGCAAGTTCTTCCCCCTCCTAAAATCTTCTTAAGTGCCTACTAACTTAAAAAAAAAGCTTCTCTATGGAAGAGCAAGAGTAAATATGAGTTCAGGTTTCTTGGTTTTTAATTTTTTTGCTTTACAATTTTACCATCATACAGGAAGAGAACAATAACTTATTGCTAGAAAGTGATGTATTATAATAACTCAGGGTTAAAACTTTCTGGCACATAAAATAATACCATGCCTGCATTACAATTTAGTGTTACAGTCTTAGGACAAAAGCTATAAGATGATTGAGCAAAAGGATTGTGCAGATCATTCATTTACGTAAAAATATTAGGAAAAAGTATTAATTTTTCTGTGGGTGTAGTTTCCATAAAATAATCTTGATTTCTTTTGACCCTTTATTGAAAATAATTTTGAGCTTTTTGCACACCAAACAGATGTCAGAAAAAGACTAGTATGAATTTCCTGACTGAATTAAAGATTCTGTTAATGCTCAGTATCCTAGTTCTGATTCAGTTCTGAAAACAGGCTTGTGCCATGTGCAATTAGTTACAGAGGTAAAAACTACCTTCTACAATATATTTAGAGCAGGGACTTACTTCTTGTGTGTTCTCTGTAGGCATGAGTTCATGGTCAGTGCTATACAAATAAAGTTTCTAAACCTCTTATTTGTGATTTTAAATAACCCTCTTTCATTTCCTTAACACAGGCAATTCAGGAATTTATTAGCTTAGTGAAATGTATTTCTATGTTTTTAATTTTGATTTTTATTAAATTCATAACAGTTTCTTTGTCCAGTACCACATAAAAAGATGTGGTCTTGATCTAATTTGTGTGGTGGTTTTTGTTCTCATATTCCAGAGACATTAAGCTAATTTTAATATTTAATTTAAAAAACCCACTAAGTCAACTGATTATTAAGTAGAAGTGCTTATATTAGTAACAGTATTGAATGTATTATGCCAGTGAGCTGCTTTAATTGTGGTTTCTTCTTCTATCAGAAGGAGCAAAGTTGCGTTACTTACCTTGGATCTGGCTACGGCTGATGAAAATCACATAGCTTCAACAAGATTATTTTTTGTGAAAATGTACAAATGGTGGATACCTGATTTTCTATCTTACATTTGCTGCTGCTGTCCATGAAGAAGAGATGAATTTAAATCCCTGGTTCATTTTAAATAAATACATATGAATATTTATAATATCACACAAATACGTTTATATAAATATTTAATATAAATCTCTCCTTGTAAATTCCTTTGCTTCCAGCTATTGGCTCCATGACTGTTGTGGCTTGAGTCTTTGTCAATTTCAAGCAGTGGAAGCAGTGGTATTTAAGCTCACTGTAGGCAAGTAAACATCAGAGCCAGGATTTGCAGAGCTGTTTCCCAGTCCCTCGCAGCATGATCCAGCTCTGTTGGGTGCACTGATAGCTGCATTACTGCATTACTTCCCGAGGAAGTCTAAGGCTTGATGTTCGGTGAAGCCATACATGTCCTTATCTTCTCTTTTTTTTTTTTTT
>VWZS01007271.1:8620008-8675038 GCA_013397075.1 Rhabdornis inornatus
TTTTTGCAGAACATGGGTCTGGCTGAGTTTGACATCATCATGTGGCTTGTTATGGGTAACGTAGGTCTCTGAAAATCTACAGTAATTTTTGGGTGGGTGCTCTTTGAAAAAGTACTTAAAGCTTTGACAATCCGTTTCTGTAAATATTTTAGGGTATTGTAAAAGCTGTAATGGCTGAGACAGATTTGATTCCTATAGTTAGTTTAAGATTAGAAGGTAAAATCTTTATGGGCTGGGTGCTCAGGAGCAGAGGGGTTTGCTAATTAGATTTAATTTTGTCAGCCTGCAGTGCTTGATAAAATTCAAATCAAACACTTTGTTGACATGACGAGCTATGTAAAGCAGTGCCAAATTGTAAAGAAAATAAAAAAGAAACAGATACTGAGTTTCTGGCTGGAGGTACTGTCTGCCCAGCATTAACCTACCTCATGACTGGGGATTTTATTCCCTGTCTTCGTTTATCTCCATTGTTACACCCTCATTTGACTCCAGGTTTCTTCACAGCGGCCGCTGTTGCTGCTTTGTGTGCCCGTCTCAAAGAGGGTGACAATTCTGCTGGAAAAAATGTCACTGGCTGTACGTGGCTGGAATCAGATTAATGAAAGATCGGAGGAATGGAGAGACACTGTGGCAGGAGAAGTGTGCCTGGAGCAGACAGGCATTTGAGATGAAGAGAGGGCAGATACTAAGGACTGTTATGAACAGAAGAGATTTTTTTCAGTTAAAAACAATAAAGAGGTTGATAGTTTGTGTGGCCTCAGGCAGAGAAAATCATTTGAAATAGGGAAGCACGGAGGCTGGGGACAAGAGGAAGGCAGTCTGGAGTGATAAAGTGAACTGATAGTGAAATAGAAAGTATTCTGCATAATCGATGCCTGCTACAAAACACCAGTGTTGCAGTGTAACATTGTTGGAGGTCAGACTGCTGGAGAGAGGTGAGATGATGTGAAGAGTCCAAGGAATGCCAAATTATCTGTCTGACAAAGTGTATGAACATGGTGTTCATAAATATTCTAGTGCATTACCAAACCAGGTGCTAAGCTGTATCTGCTTGAGGAAGAGGATGAATTCTGTCTTAACCTGATAGGATTTCCTACCTAGAAAATTACGCTGGCTTCTGTGCTGAGATCAGACCTATTAATTATCAGTTTCTCCTTCATACAAGCTGTCTGTACTGAGTTCTGAGCCAGGATACTGGAGAGCTGAGATGTACCTTTGACTGCTATGAACATGGAGCATGGCTTGGTGCACTTCAAATACCTGTGGTTCTTTTTCCTTTCCTCAGTCTCTTTCCAAAAATACCTGAGGGCACAGGGTACAGGTGATGCTCTTCTGTTTCTAGGGACTCTGGCCCTTTGTTCTTGAAATAGGGCTTTGAAGTTCTACTATGTTTAACACAGTTTTTTGGGTTTTTTTCAGGCTTCAGTTAAGAAATTTAGGGATTTTTTTATTAAGGCATATATTTGACTTGTCTTTCTCATCCCTGTAAGGATGAAAAGAAGTTGTTGGGCACCCACATAAGAGTATGTACAGGGGATAGGAAAGATGCAGAGAAGTAATGGGGATGGATGGCTCTGACAGTCAGAGTTACTGTGGCTCCACCAGATCTGTTGTGTCACAGTGACGGACTGTGTACATGTCCTTGCCCACCAGGGACAGACAAGAAGACAAAATATTTTAGCTTCAAGCCTCTTCCAGCATAATAATGCTGTTGTGCATTTAAGCCAATTGATGCTTTCCAATTATAGATATGTTTTTTTCCTAACAAAATAAAATATTTTGTGTCCTGACAGACTGAATATTCTATAAATGAGCCACCCTTTCCACTGCCCTGTTCATAAGTGGAATTACTCTCATCAAAAATGTTTATTATTTATATCTTGGCAAGTTGTGACTTAAGATTGTGGAGAGCACAGTGCAGGTTATTGTCAGAAGAGGCGAGCCCCCTTTTTCAGGTGTGATGCTTGTAATTCATAGCAGCAGTTAAGGGGCAGCCCATGTACTAACAACATTTTAATCACAGCTCAAAACTTTTCTAGGCTTCTTCGCCAAACTGCAGCCCATATTGCTGGGCTAAATTGCTATTAGTGCTGGAGCTGGCTGATGGAAAGCTGCCTCACCATTGTGAGATTTAAACATACTACTGGCTTTCCTGGAACTTTCTATATGCCCACCTCTTTGTTTTAGAGAACATATGTAAAATTTTATGTAATTCAAGTGCTTTGAAAAATCTACTCATAATCTCAGTGCTGAGAAACTGTCAGTGGAAAGATGCTTAAGAGGTTACATTGGGTAAAGCCTTTGGCACTGTTCACTGCAGCCATAAAAATTCAATGAGGAAATGATGAAATTGTGTCAGAGGAAATTGTTCCAGCAGGGAACTCAAAACTAGGAAAATAAATAAATATTGCTGTCTTGTGTGATGTTAATGACAATTTGGAAAAAAGATACTTTGGACTTTTTGTCCAGATGTTGGGGAAAAAAAATTTCAAAATGCCACTTTAACTATTTTCCTTGTGATAAACTCAAGGGTGGGGCAAGAATCTCAGCATCTATTCACTCTCACTCAAAAATGACTGGAATAAATCTCTGTGCAGCAGGACAGTTTGTTCATGAACAAACTTTTTGCTTAGTAGACTTATAAAGACAATACACTATAGAAGGAAGATCATGGGAAAGTCTTATACACACCCCTCGTGGGACTCAGGAAAGCAGTACAAAAGGGTGCTTGTGTAAATATTCCACATTGCAACTAAAAATATTCTTTAAGAAGTTTTATGTGATAAAGCTGAGAACACTGTAAAGTCCAGTGGCAAGTTTGTTCAAATTGAACCCATTTGCCAGGTCTTTCAAAAATAGATGTTCTTTCGAGTTGTTCTAGGAACTAGTTATGAGAGTTTTTCATGCAGTTTCTCCTTATTGAGAAAACATGGAAAAAGTGAAGAACAGCCTAATATAAATGTTTACTTCTGCTTGACTCGTTTTGATGTGCATTTAATTGTGCAGACCTGTGGCTCTCATTGGGTGGAATTTCTCTCCCTGCAGAGCAGAAACACTTATGTTACAATTAAACCCCTATTTTCAGTGCTCAAGTGGGACTTCCATGGTTCATAGTCCCTGTGTTGAAGTAATTTTCATGTTATTTCTGTTTCACTACTTTGTGCCTGAAGTAGGTTGTACCATGTTCTTGGCAAGTATTTCTGTGAGTAAAATGCCTTAAGGCAGCAGATAATTTTCCAAATAGGCAGAAGGTAAAAGGAAGATATATCGCTTTTCATGTGGCTATTGTTACTATTCATCCTTGCTGTCTAGTTCTCTGTGACATGGCAGTTGTACAAAACATATTATTGTAATGAAAAACACAGGTTGTATTTTTTTTTTTTCTCTCAAGTCAAAGACCTCTCTTATGACCTTCTGAGTCAGAACAAGAACAGCATAGTGAGCTTTAATGCACTGGAAGGGTTAACCCAGAATTGCCTCTTCTGAATTACCTTTTGTGTTTCCTGCTGTTTTCCTTAAATACTTCCAGCTGCATAACTACTGTAATAGCTATCCTAATTTCCAACCAATGGCCAAGAAAACATGAAACTTCTCTTTGAGGCAGTTTGATTCTTAGTTTTCTGTTTAACTTCAGTGGGAGCTAAACAACATGTTTAAGATTCTAGTAAAATAGAAAGGTTTCTAATAACCACAGTGGTGTTAATTTATAATCCCTACTAAAATTTTCTGTCCTTTCCTGGCAAGTACCACAAATGAACATAATGTTTCTTATAAACTATTTTGAGTTGTGCGTATATGACAAGAAAGAACAGAAAAGGCAGCCTTTTGAAATGATAGTGTAATTTGGTGTGCAAGAGCATGTCACAGTTGCTGACAAGCTGAACACCCCATACTTGGCTCAGGAAGCATATACATATTGAAATTAAGTTTATATTCTTAGTCATTAAGAAAGAGAATGAAAACAAAACAGTCTCACTGCTTTTTAGTGAGGCTGATACAATGGATACTCAGAATCAATAGCACTGAAAGTAATGGTGTGAGGCCGCCTGCATCATTACTCTGCAGACACTTCTTTTGCCCATTCCTCTACTGCTCACAGAACTTAATCTTAGTGTTTTATTCCTTGTGTCACATCTTCAGAAAGACAATTTTGCAAAAATAATTTTTCCCATCAGGTATGATGTTGTAGGTTTCTTTTGGTGGAGCTGGGGGTACCAGTGAAAATTAGCAGCTCAGGAAAAAAACAACCCTAAATTCTTAAGAACTGTTAAATTCTTAATACTGAGCTAAAATGAGAGTGACAGCTGTTGTTTAATGGTTTAGGAGCTGTACACCCAAACTCTTTTCTTACGTGGGTCAACGCTCTGATCAGGCTGCTTTTACTTTTCCTACCTTCTGGCCATTGTGCTTACTTGGACTCTATATTTTCTGTGCTCTAGGTGCTTGTGCAGTGCATGGTGTGCACAGTGCAATGTGGTCATCATTCCCCTGCTGCTTTGGGGTTCTAAGCTCAGAGGTGGCTGTAGTAATTATATACACCCAGCCTAATAACTATGTATTCTATCTAAAAAATCCAAATATATCCAGTATTTCACTGCTCAGTGTCTGAGGTATAAGGACTGCAGAGGCTAAAAAGGAGGAGGAGGGAATGAATACCACTAGAGATTACTAAATTATGGGTCTAGGTTCAACTAAGCACCTACAGACAGTAACCTGACTTTCTTCAGGGCACATGATCTGCTTTTGCACTGGCCTACTTAGATGGCAATGCATTCCCCTGAGATACTCCTCCAGAAGCACTGGAAAGGGACTGTCAGTATTAGCTGCCTTGGCACACGTTAGGAGTTTTATGGTGCAGTAAAGGCTTTGTAGCTGAGCCTGCACCCTGATTGTCCATGGTCAGACTGTAGACTATATTTGTACTGTTAAGTGCCTGTCCAATTTTTGTTCCATTTCATGAGTCAGGAGGGAGAATATGTCTATTAGAAAACCCCAGAATAGGCATGAGGAAGTATTTGGAACAAACGAATGTCAAAGGACATCTCTGACTAGTGCAGTACAGCCACAGTGAGTATTCCAAATATCCCACTTCAGCCCAGAATAGCTACCCCAGTTGTGTGGGAGTTGTTGAATTCAATTCTTTTCAGTGTGTTTCCTTCAACTATAATATTGATCTTAAACTAATTACCTAGTGACTGTAAATCCAAAGTTATGCATTTGGGAAGGAACTTAAACATGGTCAGGGAGTCATGCCTCATAATGGAGAGTTAATTAGAAACAGAATTAGGATGTCACAGGTCTAAAAATTTAAATGCTTTGTTGTAGTCAAAAGCCTTTAATAATGTAAATAAAGGAAATGAAGTTGTTTTAAATTAAAAACAAAGCAAAACAAAAAACCCCAAAGCATTACAGTAAGATTTTACCAAAATAAATTGAAATCTAAAGGGGAGACAGTAAAATTATCTTACTGGTTTTTGTTACTCTCAGTGACACGTGGGTTCCAGATTAGGTATTTCAAATTGACATGTAGTATAGATTGTTGAGAAAGGAAGAGTAATCTCTGGTTGTACATACAGCTCTTTCATAGGTACTATGTAGTTTTTGGTTGTGTTTTATTACAAAACGAATATGAAGTACATGATGCTGTCCAGGAGCAAAATACCTGGGAAAAGATAGCAGGACACAATTAAAGACTCAAAACATTTACCTCCACAGCTCAGTATAGAACTGTGCCCAGTTCTCCTCACAGAACAAACTCAAATAATTAGTTGTACTAGACTTTGTCTTATAAAACTATGTCTGCCCTCTTAGTGGCATTCTAATGAAGTGACAAACTGACTAGTTCAGTAGCTCTTCTCTGGTATAAAGAAGTGGTGAGAGACAAATTTATTGCATACAGGGAATTAAGAAGCCATGTTGATGACCTCTCTGTGTATGTACTGGCTTCATGGGGAAGGGTGAAGTGGTTAATAGCCCTAGAAATGCTAATGTGTGATATTCCAGTTTTCTCAGTGCTCAATTAAAGGAAACTTCCTTTTCTTTTACCTTTGCAAGATGCCTCTCACCTACCAGTGCTACATTTGGGATGTGAGGTATTGAGTTCTTACTGCAATGTTATGGTTCACCAGAGTTTCTTGTGCAGCAGTGCAGAAGAGATTTTTGGAAGAGCTGGACAGATGAGGCGTCTTTAACAGGACCTCTCAGAGGAGCACTTCTGTCCTGGTGCTCAGACTGGAGGTGTGCACTGACAGCAGCTGAAAGAGGCACAGTGCCCTGTAAGCAGAAATTACCATGAAACCATTGAAGCCACAATGTTTGACCCAAGCCTTTTCAGTTAGATTAATTTATATCAATTCCCTGTGATAACTGAAAACTAATTTGAAGATGAATAGGTGTAATGATTAATGGCATTATTGCAGGCACTTTGAACTAAAAAAAAAAACAAAAACCAAAAGGTAATGATGATTCATAAGGGGTGTTGGATGCTACATGAGACTCAGAAAAGATGTGGGTAAATGGTATGGAAGGTCATTCAGGACAGTTCCTCCAGGTGGGGGAGATCTGAAGTCATGTCATTGCCTGGTTCTAGGGCAGAGGATCATTCTCGGAGCAGGTGTCTTTAACACCATTGTGGTAATTGTAAGATCCATGTCATTGGCTGTGTGAGATTTAAATATACAGTGACTCACAGTGCATCCCACCTGTGTATGGGAGGAAACAGAGTGCCCAGGACTGTTTTTTTCCTAACACCCTGTCCTGCCTGGCTGGATTTATCTTTGCAGGCTTTTTGTGGTTTTAAGAAAGAAAAAGGCTAATCTGTATTAATGAAGCCAGTAAAACCTTTCTGTATTTTCGCTAGCAGCAAGTTGTTTTGGAGCTTTCTGGCTACTGTGTCATCAATCATCAAAGCAACTCTGTTTAGTCTGCTTCCGGACCTTTTCTTGAACTATCCATCAGGGAGGCTTTGGAAGTAGAAAGGCAGTGATTCTTTACAGGAGAACAGAAAATGGAGCAATAGGAAGAGCCAAGCCAACTTCTTTGTTTGATTTCTTTTGTGAAACTAGACAAAAGAAAGAGAGAGAAAGATATTGAGCAATTTAGACTGAGAGAGCAAACAGTCTGACACACTGCACATTTTCAATACATTTCAGTGGAAAAGAGGCTCTTTGCTGCCACCATTTATCACAAAATATCCCTGTGTTCTTTGACATCAGTTTGGAATGCTTGAGTTTATCCCTATTGACCATAATGCACAGTATGAAATCAGCTAAGGAAATACAAGAAACTGCACTCTATGAACAGAGTTTCTCTTGCCTTCTCTCTTGTTCCTGGCAGGTCTGTTGATTATGTTTCTTGTTTTCCTTCATCTCCAGATTTCCAGAATCTCCTGAGTTTCTTCTCTCTCTGCCAGCTCTTAGAGCAGATGGAGAAATGCGTAGCATAGAATGACATTGCATAAATAAACTTCACAGTTAGAGAAATGAGAAAAAGCAGAGTCCAGGAAGAGGTTAATTTACAGAGACTTGTGTTCCAGTCTCTGCTTTGTTGGCCAATTCTTGGATCACCCATGTTTAGCTTACCTACATCTGAATTTTATGAAAATATAGATGAAGAGTTCATCTCTACTTTTCAGAGATCTTCTGAGGTTAAGCAAGAAGAGCCTGTGGTACTTTGAGAACAGGAGTTATGTAAGTACTTTGGATAGGTGTATTAATCAGGTATCTCTGATGGCATCTCCTGAACAATCTATCTCACCAGGACTACTCTGATATCAAGCAGCTTTTAGTGACCATCACAATAAATAAAAACCTCAAGCACTACATAATTGTTTTCTTTGAGATGTTTTTGAGAAACAGACAATAGGACCCAGCTTTGTGGTCAAAATGTAGTACTTTATTGTCCACAAAAATTTGATGGGCCCAACACAGTTCTTGATGTTGCAACAATAAATATGAACATTCTGCAACTCACAGACCTAAATGCAAGAAAATGACACCACCTTATATTTTAATCAGGTGCCCCCAGCATAGAAAATGTATTAGTGAGCTCTGTGGACTATTATAGATATAAGGTACCATTGATTGTACCTCTTTATTGTGGTGTGCCATCCGTGGCAAAGGGTGCCCACACAATTAGTTTCAAGCAAAATAGACTGGAGAACAATTCCCTATATTCATACAGAAAGGTCTGCAAAATTGCCTTCAAGAAGCACCCTTGTCTTACTTTCATCCAGCAGGGTTCCTGTTTAACCACCATCACCAGTATTCTCCCAGACTTCCTGTTATCAGGTGGGCTTAGTGCTATATTCAATGTGGTGAGCTCCGCATGTTTTGTTTACTGTTTAAAAATAGTCTTGTAATTTCTTTTCATTTGCATCCTATTGTACACAAGCACAGATGCAGCATACACAATGCGCCATAATTAACAGAGAAAGTCTGAGGAAGGCTGAATACATTTTTATTACCTGAATCTAGTCTGACCGCCTCTGGAGGGAAATTTGGGTAGTGCTGTGTCCTTTGGGAAAAACTTTTCTTTCATTAGCCTGATTGGTCACTGAAGGTCATTTTTTATTCCAATGAAACACAGCTGCAGGTGCCTTTTATCTGTATATAAGAAGCTTGTTAATGCTGAAAATTTCTGAGTGACTGCTTAGTGTGCTCAGTGCTTTTTTTGATACCTAAAGCAATGGTAAATAATTGTTTATGTCCAATGTGCATAGACAAGACAGGATGTCTACTCTGAATATATCCAGCATAAATTTCCATGCTGAAAATGTCTTTTTTGCATCTATTTCCTTAATATGAACTAGCCAAATTAATGCGCCAAACCTTGCCTTTTTAGCAGCCTTGTTATGTAACGTAAGTCCCTGTCCTATATTTTCCAGAGGTTTCTCATGCAAATTGAGGCACTCCAGTTTGAACTGCTGGCTAAATATTATACTGGGGTTTTGGAGAAATATGCTGAAGATTCAGATTCAATTACTGGAAATAGCAATATCACCTGTAACTACTTTTATGTCCCTTATCTTTAATGTTGCAAAAAATTTATAGCACTAAAATTTTCCAAAGAGTTTCGCAAATAGTGTGCAAGATATTAATAAAGAATTTCACTCCTTTCTTTTCTGAAAGATTTATCTAGTGCTTTTCTGGCTCATAATTCCACAGGAAACTCCTACTTAGCAGAATTGGCCATTACAGGTCTTGACCAGATAGATAAACATAATAGAATTGTGGTTGTTATGCATCAATACAAGAACACCTATACTCTATCAAAACATGAAGATCACATAATCTTAAATGCATTCTGCAGTGTATAGACTGCTTAAACATTTTCCAGTCTATCAGATACACCCTATAGATGGAAATAACTTTGCTGCATCCTCTATTGTATAGATAAATCAGCCACACCACTCCCTGAAACTCTCTTTAGGAGATATTTACAAAAATGAAAATGTAGTGAATTAATATGTCATTTCAAAACTGTAATAACTAGACAACTGGCACTGCTGTGTATGCAGCTTCAAATTATTCAAATAAATAGGAAAATGTTATTTTATGTGGGCTAAGACTTATTATTTCTGTAAACAAACACTGTTCATTTTTATTCCCTGCACTTTATAGATTCATGAACTGGGATTATATTCTGTAGTCAGTAAAGATATCACTTCATAAATTTTACTGTAGAAGTTAAGGAAAAAGACACTAGGAGTATTTGAAGGAAACATTTTCATAATAGAATTTGAAATTTTCTTTCACTGAAAAACCCTATTATTCAGGTTGTGTAAAAGCCTCAGAACTGTAACTATTTATAGGAAAACCTCATTTTCAACAAAAGTGAGAAGACACAAAGACTCTATATTACACAGAGGACATCAGCCTGGATGTGGAAGACATTCTTAATGACCGTGAGATTAATCATGAGTGAATTAAACTGTATTCTTCAAGACATTCAGTTAAGCACAATGTCTGACAGGCTTTTGCTAGTCTGCTCATTATTCTTTGTAATTTAAGTGAATAACTCTGAAAGAGATGGTTTTCTTCATCTTGAAAATGAATAGACATGTGGCACATCTGAAGGTGTTGCAAAACAAAAATTTGAGCAACTACTTCTCTTTTGCTTCAGTGGCTTGAAGGGAATTGGCAAAATATTTTCAAATACTGGTTTATTACTCAATGTGATTCATTCTATATCTTTTTTAGGGATAAAAGGAAAATTCTAGTTCAGAAGATTCTGTATCAGTACATAAAATCAGTTAATAATGACTTCTTTGATTAAAAACATGCTATAACTTTCCTAACCATGCATGAATAAATGAGCAAAGGAAGGAGGATAGGGAATACTGTTTTACAGCCTTCCAAATTAACCTGATCAGATCACATGAGCTACTGTACTCTCTACTCCAGCCCTTCTTGCCCACTCGACTGTCTCTAGATGAAGCAGCAGCTCGTATGTGTTTCGTTTTGACTGTGCTTTGAGTTCTGTCTGCTTCAATTGCAATCCAGCATGGTTCATAACTAGTTCATAACTAGTTTCCTGAACTATGGCCTAAGGTTATGTCACAAGAAATAAAGTGTGTATGTGTGTGTGGGCAAACCCACAAAAAGCAAAATTGTTCTCTCTGAACTGTTTTCCAATTTGGTCTCTTTGCTGCTAACTAAAACCAATAAAGGTCCTACATCACCACCAGCTATATCTTCATGCCTAGGAAGGTAATTGAGAATGTCTCGACAAGTTGAACTTCATCAGCTGAAAACACTGCCTCCTTAAATATGGGTCTACTTCAAGAAATGGCTGTTTAAATGTCACTTTCAAATGAAAGACTCTTTCCCTGTGTACTTTCAAGTTATAAGGGACAGCAATAAGTCAACTGGTGTTTATTTCAGCTAGTGTTGCAGAGACAATGGAGCCAGGAAAAGAGAGTGCTGATTCATTTTTCTCCTGTGCATTTTCTTTCCTTGTGAAAAGAGCTCTGTATTTTGCTGCAGGTGGATGCAACAGCATGAACCCTTCCAAGTGCCAGACTGTCTAAGGACTTAATTCAGGCTACAGAATATTTCTTAGGTGAAGGAGAAGAGGAACTACCTTACAGCTTTGAAAGTGTGGGGGTAATACTCCATACTGAAAAAATGTTGAAAGGCAACTGTATATAGCAATGCAATAGAGGAGTGGAACCTTAAAAGTATTAGTTAAAAATCCTGAGTTTTGATAAAATACAGACACATATAAAGGAGTCTTGTAACAATAACTCAAATGCATTCTACTGGCACAAATAACAAAAGAACTTTTCGCAGCAGGATTAATTTGCCATTCACTGGAATTTTATGCAAAAATTTAAAATACAGGTGTAAAAATTTGCAACTCTACCCATAGTTTTAAAGCAGAACCTAAAGCAATTGATTAATCTGTACTTCATGTCAATTTGTGCAATGGCCCAGAGTACTTTTGATAAGTTTCCATACAGTTTGTGAGTTCTTATTTTGGGTTGATGGCTAAATGTGACAGGCTTTCTATCCAAAAGCTAACTAGCAATAATTCTATAATTAAATAAAACTAAAAATAATTTCTAATTTATTTTGATTATTAAATGCAAAACGAAGATATCAGTGGCATTCTGGCTAGAAAGGCTTCAAACTTCAAAATACAAACTCTGCCAAGGAGGAGCCACAACAGTGGGATTAGCAACAGGTTAACGTTTTTGCTATCTTTTGTTCAATTGATCATATTGCATTCTGATTACAAGAGATAATGGGAAATGCTGCTTCTTTTTGTGGAGGCTCTTTTGTAATTTAAAAGGACATAAAGGAAGTTTCTTCTCTTTTATTGTGAAGACTTCTGGTAATTTCTTCAAGGAGAAAGCAAATTAAATCTGCCCATACAAGGAATTCACAAAATTATGATTCCAAAACTATCAGGAAAATGGACAGATCACTCCATGCTAGCTGTATCAGATGCTGAGCATCAAAATAGTCTCAGAGTATAGATTACCTTGTGACTGAAATGGCACCTGTGTGCTGACATTTTTAACGTGTTTCAGCAGTTACCACCCATTCTAAATAATTGCTTTGTTTTGAGTATCTTTAACCCCACTGAACATAGTTAAGCTACAACAGGGCTTAGGGAAATCTCACATTTATCCTTTTTAGCCAGTCAAAAAATTCTGAAAGGCCCAGGACTGCACAGTTATATACTGTGTATTAAGGTTAAGATATGTGCAGGCTCTAAATTATATTTGGAGTGCAGATACCTCCAGCCAGGGAGGATGTTCCTCTTCTTAAACTGCATGACCTGAAATCTCTGGGATCTTGATAATTGTTGCTAATTTTATTTTATGTTATCGAATTTCTGGCTCTTCTTAATTGAATTAGGATAAAGATTCATCCAGGAACCATTTTTTTCCATATTTCTGCCATCTTACTGTACATTACAAGGCATTCTTTTTCAATTCAATTATTTTAATTTTTGTTTAAAAGCCTTTATGACACTGTATTAAGCAAGGCTGAAATTTAAGTTTTGTTTGACTATAAATACATGATTAAACCTTGCTGACCTCAAAAGCTTAAATGGAGCTTCCTGATACACAGGAAACATAAATGCAGAAGAGATACTGTGTAGATGAAGTCCAAACTTCAGAAGAAAATAAAACTAAAGAAAATAATTGAATAAGAGTGGAATTGAGTCGCCAAGATTTGTACATGTGATTTAATCACATTTTGTATTGCAACAGTGTGACAAAGTGCTGCATAAGAAGCCAAATTTTATTTCTACAAAGGACAGAGTGTAATGCTGAAAATTTCAATATTCACCTTTCACATGTAAAGGTTATTCTAACGCTAATCTAAGAAAAAACTTTTGTGAAATAACCTTCTCTTATATAGTTGCTGGATTTTGGTTGGATGTTAAAAATTCCATAGAAGAAACAATGCCTATTTCATCCTTCTTCTTCAAGGCAGCATCAGCTATACCTGCTTTTCTCTTGATGCTTTCTGAGCCCAGTCTTAGTGACCTAAAATGATAGAGTTACCACACTTCTCCCAGTCAGTGTTTCAGGGATTCACTTTCCCTTACCATTTAGAAAGTCTTTGATAATGACTAACCTGGACTTTCCTCAGTGCAATTTAAGTCCATTACTACTTGTTTATCCATGAAGAACAGATTATTACCAGCTTCTTGCAAGAGATTTTAAAGCATTTGAAGTCTGCTCATCAAGTCTTCTCTTTTCAGAACCAAACACTCTGTATTTAGGAGACTGAAATGGATTAGTATTAAAATCAACCGTCAAAATTAATAATCCACTGAAAGCCTAGAAAGCTGTTTATAAAGCTACCTCACATCATAAAAAGGACTGATTACAAGCTATTTAAAATAAATTCTTTTGATGTTTTGCCTGGGATGAGAGTCTGTCAGGCATGTTCAGATTAAATGTCCTTATCATTGGGAATTTTTTTACTCTTTAAGTTTAAAACTTTTTCTTCTAAAACATATCTGGTTTGAACAGAAAAGAGAAAATACATGCAGCCATACCTTAAGAGTGAATTGTATAATGTTATTAGCTCAGGTAGTATCACACCGAGGTCAAGGCCTCATGCTGTGCATGATTTGGGATATGAGGTTTAGCACCTTGTACTGCACATGAACATCCTAAGCTTTTCCTGATGCTGATGAGAAGGGCCTTAATGCAGGTCCCAAGTGCAGAGGGATCCTGAAAAGATGCAATCAGACCACCATAGAAACAAATTGCAAAATCTGAGGTTTTGGTTTTTTACAGGTTTAAGGAGAGGGTAGCTGCACATAACAAGAGTTTTTTTCTTTCTTTACTGAAAATCTTCATTTGTTGTAAGAGAGATTTCATTTGCTGTGAGATGTCTAGGAAAACATACACCCAAATACTAAACCCAAGGAAATAACCATAGTATTTGCTTGTTGTTCAAAGACTAGACTCACAGCTCCATTCTCTGACAAGAAATTTCATTAAATGCTCAGAATTTGCTGAAACACTAAATTAATGAGTTTCTGCCAGATCATGAATCACTCATAGCAGTGGAATCAAGAGGCATTAAATGAGATGCAGGTGGTGAGCTTTTTGTGCTCGCTAAATCTCTTCTCCCACTATTGATATGATGCTGCCCTAAAGCAATCATCTTTCCTTCTTTTCCTTGTTTTCTTCTTAGTTGGCTTTTTCAGTCCCACTCTATTTTCAGACAGATCTTTTTAAGTAACACTGATGCTAAAGAATAGCAAATGTTACATACACATCTTCCAGAAGAGAAACTTGGCAGAATTTTTTTTTTGAAAGAGGAGCTCAAAAATAAACACTTGTGTGTAAATGATTCGTGGATTTACAATACTCCTAACTTTTGATTTTGCTTTTCTGCTGAATTCAGGGCAAGGTTCTGGTGCTCCCATATCTTGTGTGCAGCAGCCTTGATCCACGTGTAGGCAAAGGAGAATTGATGGCTTATTCATCTCCTGGGCAGACATACGCTTTGCAAGATATTTATTTAATTGCTGACTGATTCAGCCCGTGGAAAATCTCTGAATTCACTGTATCTTTTGCTGTTTCTCATTGGATTTTTTGTCAAAACAAGAGAGGTGAAATCTGTAAGATGGAAAAAATGACTTGATGTGGAATAATCTTCCAAACTCAGAGTACAGATGCGTAAAAGGACAGGCAGTTTCTGTTTTGCTGAAGCTGTGGCAAGATAGGAGTTGCACTATACCACACATAGCATTAAAAAAGTTACAAAAATCAGCAGTAGAATACAATATTCTGAGTCACTTAATATGTTAATTTTCATACTGTAGCCAGAAAAAGGACAGCTTTATGTGTTAACTAAAGCTATTTCAGACTTTGCTGAAAAGCCCAGGAGTCCATTAGCAGGAGGAAATTTGAGGTTTGAGTGCTTAATTGGTTTACCTGAGGACTGAATTAGATACTCTAGCTGGTGTTTATAACATTTTTTGTTCAAAAATTACCAAGATTGTAATAAATTCCCTTTGAAAAAAAGTACCTAAGTGTTTCATACAGTCACAACTTGCTGTTTTCATCACCTTGTGCATTTTTGCTTGCAGAGTGGTAACTTGTGGATGTAGGCTAAGTCTGTGGTTAATAGTACTCTTATTTGCATGTCACTCAAGGACAGCAGAGAAATCATAATTCAAGAATTAACTGTATGAAACACACTGTTATTTTTTGGTTAAAAGCTAATGAGGAATTTTGAAAAATGATGCAGAGGTGATTTATATTTTCTCACTGTCTACAGTATGAGAGACCAAAGGGTTTAAGAGCAACAATTCCTGCTTCAGTGCTTGATGGTGAATAGACATTTCACAGCCAGCCCTATTCACAGGCATTTTGTAAGAATTAAAATTCTGATTCTCAGCTGAACTCATCCTTCTTGGAAGGACAAGATTTTTGAGTCATCCTTTCGTTGTGACAATTGTTTAGTTGCTTTGCCTGTGAATGTTTTCTTTCTTATCTTACATAATATAATGAAACTCTGGTGCAAACCAAACATTATTTTCCAAGCTAATACAAGACACTGCAATAAGTGGAGTCATTTATTGATACTTTTTTTCACCCTACTCTGAATCCTAATTAGAATTAATCTCTGTATCAGAATGACTTTATGATTTAGATTCCCCACTTCAAGGCGGAAAAATCTACTTTGCATTTTAAAAGATATAACATATCCCTCATTTTTCTAATTCATTTGTGATGTCAATTACAGTGTGTATATAGACATAAATAGAAATACACATATAAAAAATCTTGGCACTAAATCAATGTGCCATCTGCATTATAAACTGAAGCGTATGTTAAAAACAGCACCACAACAAAACAACAATCTTATATCAAAGTCACAGCGAATATGAACAAGAGACAAGACATAAAGGAGAAGATTCACCTGTCATTTGCAATGCCAGAAAAAGAGGGCCATGATTTTTTATGAGGTGCTTTTACAAGGTAGACTGTCTGCTCTAAAATCTGGCTCTTCAGCAAGAGAGAAATCTTTGTCATTACAAATCACTACTCTAAAACAGCTGGTCTGGTATTATACTGTGCCTCCAGCAATGACCTGTGTTGGACTGGAAAACTAAACAAGGAACCTTGTAGCCTTGTCAATTCTGCAGCATACTACACATAAGTCCACAAGGACTTTTTCCCCTGCAAGAACCAGCTGATGCACTGCTGCTGGTTGCGGCTGATAAACTACTGCATCAAGACCGAGCACCATTTTACCAATTCCTTTGTGTAAATCCTTATGAGAACCTAACCAACCTATTTTATGAGTGGTTTTCACATATTCGCCTTTTCTTCTTCAGAAGTCAGATTTGTTTGCATGTTGAAACACTTGTTTTGGGTGGGTTTTTTCACTAATAACACATCTGATTTGACTCAGGTTCTGGATAATTTTGTCTTCACTTTAGTATAAGAAAGCGAAATATTGAATGGATGGATACTGAACACTCGAAACCATCTTTTTAACCTTTGTTGTGTTGTTTCACGGGAATGAGAGACAAAGAGAGGAAATATTGCT
Organism: Rhabdornis inornatus; assembly: GCA_013397075.1. Lineage (NCBI taxonomy): Eukaryota > Metazoa > Chordata > Aves > Passeriformes > Rhabdornithidae > Rhabdornis > Rhabdornis inornatus. The sequence continues at coordinate 8,636,547 of VWZS01007271.1, forward strand.
GTTCAAAACTGACTAAAGAGTCTTATGAAAAAAGCAATCAAAATGAAACAGAACAGTTCACATCGACTGTGATGGAATTTGGCTCTGCAATATTTTTAGGCTATTTTCTATATGTGTTTCCACACATTTTTAAGAGCTGTGTGTTTGTCCCTGAGTGATTTTCCTTGAATGCTGCATGAATTGTACTACTCAAAGTCATTGCAATTTGATTTGATGAGAAAAACAATACAGCAGCTTAGATTCTATTTAGGAGTCCTTTTTTTACTGCATCTGCTTGCTGTTAGCCATAAGTGGAAGGCTTCAAAAGTATCATAAACAGGGGATTTCTATTCTTCCTGAAAGTACCCTTCTTTTCTTAGCTGGTGGGAAAAGTGAGTTGAGTGCTTGTGTACTCCATTGAAAGGATAGTCTGAGTGAATAAAATGAAGTCTTGCAATACCAGAATAAAGTTTTCTTTCTTCCTTTTTTTCCATTGGTTAAGAAAGCTAGTGCAAAGCTCAAGCCTCTGTAGACATCTCTGCGTTTGAAGTTGAGTTGACTGCAGTTTTGCGCTTGACATTGGGACAGTAATAATAGCATCCAGTGGAAGAGCAGACTGTAGCCATTGGCTGCCATCCTTTCTCAGAGATTTTGTCACAAATGACATTATTTGCTTCCAAAGAGTTCTTTTGTTCCAATGAAACTCCATTTCTCTGAAGTATACAAGATGCATTGTGTGAGTGCATTAATCAACTTTCCAACTATATATCAAACGTATCACTTGTAAATGAAGACCAGAGAGCAAAGGGAATAAAGGTTATGCATTCTTCTTCAGACTCAACTTAAAGTCCCCACTGAAAATGCTGCGCCATGTTGTGCTTTCTTTTTCCCAAAATAAAACACTAATATAATGAGTGAAGGCTTTCAAAATTAATTTTTTTGTTGTGCAACTTCGTCTTATGGAAAATAAGAGGCTTTATATCAATAGACTTATATACATTAAGATTATTTTGTTGGGTGTTGCCCTCTATATTCTGGCTCTTGCTGAATATAAGCAACAACTAACAGGCCAATAAAAATAAATGGTCGCATTTAAAGAAAATCCTTCAGTGATTTATGGGTCTTGGCTCTGACTGGGAGCTGTCATCACTACAAGTGCTTGTGTTAAAAAGAGGCAATATAAACTGCTGGGTCTGATCAAAGACTTTAAAGGTAATAAACAGGTTTCTGGATAGGTTGCCAAATCCCCAGAAACGAACTTTGGTTAGATTTTCCAGTGGTGAAAAAATGGAAAAGAGACAAGAAAATCATAGCAGCTTCTGTGTTTTCAGAGATACAGCAGAGACGAAGCACAAAGAGAAAGGGACTTACTGTGTTTTCAGATTTTGTTTTCTCTAAAGATCTATGAATACAAATCACAGAGAACACAGCTGTTCTCTACATTTGTGACTGGAGACTTCACCTAACAGGATGTGTGTATCATTGTGTTCTACAGGTCTCCTCTTAGAAATAGAACATTTGCTGAGAAAAACTGCAGAGAAACCTGGAATAAGTTCTTGAAGTGGTCATGGCTTATTTTACATTGGATTTTTTTACATCGTACACTGAGAGAAATATAACATTTTTGAGGGGCTTCCATATAATTTGTTTTCCCTCTGCACATACATATCTTTGAATATTTAGCGAAAACAATAGAATCGCACCTCTCTGCATCTAAGATCTTGCTCTTTGTATTTAAGCAACAAACTAAATGGATTAACTGCCCTCTCCCTTGGCCCCAATAGAACGATGAATGTTGGAAAACTTTGGTAAATGAAAAGAATATCAAAGCTAGATCTCATAAAATCTGAATTAAGAGTGAAATAGGATTAGAATGTAGTATTGTTTCTCAATTGTGCTCTTTTTCCCACCCCTACGCCCGCTAAATGATTTCTATTTACTGCCTTGTCCAGTGTTCCAGAAAATGATCATGTTTCAAAGTCATAAACAGACATCACCATTTGCTCTTTCTCAAGCTTGTCTGAAACTTTTCGGCATCCTCCCTTCATTTGCTTTCTGTGGGGAGCATGCATAAAATTTGTTAAAAATTGTATTGCAACACTACCAGACGTTTCCTGTAAAATGAGCTGAATAAACAGCACTCTTTTACAGCACCTCATGGAAGATTGATTCTTGCAGACCTTGTTTTCAGAAGTCTTGGTTTTAACTTCTGTTTAATGGGAAAAAATGCACTCTTACTAGATGCAACAATTAAGCACAAACTTGTCAAAAGTTGCTGAAAACATATGGCAGTGTCTGCAGAAAGTTTGAAATGAGAAGTCTGGGTGCGAAGTACTGCAATGATTCCAAGATACCAGTGATAATGCTTTAAATATTTAGAGTATTGTGACAAATTCAAAGCTGCATGTAAATATTTTATGAATGCTGTGGCTTAACAGGATTGTTGTGGTGTTTACTTCGTGCATTTACAGAGCATGTTTGTCAGGAAATTGGCTCTGTAAACAGTGTCTATTACAATCCTTATATTCATTTCTTGAAACACTTCAGAATATCGCAGCTCCATCAGTCTATACGTGAACTTGTGACATTCTTGCAGGCTGACTCACTTGGTTTAGCTAGGATCAGGAAACAGAGCAGAGAAAACTTGGATTAAAATAAGAGGAGAAGACTTCAGGAAAAGAAAGGTTACAGTTCAAGTTTGTGGATGTAGACTGGAACCCAGACTCAGTGATAAGCAAGAACTGAAACTTGGAAATAATTTAATTTAATGTAGACATTTATAGCGTCATTATCTGTAGGTAATATAGTTGCCTTGGCTGCATTTCTTTCAACATAATCAATGGAGAGTTACAGGCAGTTTTGGATTAAAATAAATATTACAAATCCTAGATTTCTCCTTTTATTTGAAATGGTGTCCTAATAATAAAAAGATCCTGGATACATTATCTCAGACAGAATCAACATGGATGTTCACATCTCAATAACTGAATGTCATCTATACATTGTTATAATTTTATAGAACTATCTTTTGCTCTACATCTTTCCTATTGTTAAGCTTAAACCATATTTTGTTTCAAAGATATTTTTTAGATTGCTGAATGTGCCATTTCTCACAATTCTCAAAGGAAAGATCCTCAGATACTAATTATGGTCAGGCCTGCTGAGTGATTAAGGCTTGTAATCAGGCACTTGGAATAAGATTAAGGAAATTGCAGATTTCTTGCTGGGAGAGGTGAATACGTCAGAAGCAGCACATCATGATCCAGAGTAACAAGTAAGAAAGACACCAGAGCAACAACTTGCTCTGCAGCTATGACAAGTATTTAACTATTTCATTTCCCACTGACCCCCTGCATGTATCTACATTAATTCATAAAATAAAATAATAATTTAGATAGGAAGCTGCTGCTGGGTATCATCTGGTCCAGCCTTCTCTCAAAGTCATGCCAACTTGGAGCAGGCTGTTAAGGGCTTTGATCAGTTTCATACTATTATTTCCAGGGAAGAAGATTCCATATAGTCTCAGGGAAATTGTTGTAATATTTTATCATCCTTATGGTGAAAAAGAAATATCCTTATGTCTAATCAGATTTTTCCTTTTAGCAGCTTTGTTGCTGTCATTCATCAAGTCACTATTGACATCACCTGTGTCAGTCTGTCCTCTAATCCTTGCCCACAACCTTGTGTCTTGTGTCTCCTAAGTTCCCAGACAAATCTCCTTGAATTCAACCAGCTGCATTGCCCAAAATGCAGCTTTTCCTCCTTTCTGAAGGGCTCCTACTTATTCAACACAGCACTCCTGTGGCACAGGTTACCCCACCACATCTGTTCCTTCCAAATGAGCTCACAGATCTGCAGCTGTACATGGACTTCTTATTCTTGCCATTCTTTTCCTGTGCTGTGTGGCTACAGGTGCTTGAGGGAGTTCCCAGGGCAACTGTTTTCATGGTGGAAGCATGAGAACCTGCTCCCTCCTGCCATTCTTCAGGCTCTTCCCTGACTGCAGCCCTTCTCATGAGGCTTTGGTCAGCGTTCTGCACTGAACATGGTTGGAGAATCTCACTGCTAGATTAGCAAGCTTGTTAGCAGAGATGGCTTTTGTGCCACTTCAGCAGACAGATCCACTCTCTTCAGCTGGACTTACTTTAGATAAAAAGATATAATTTATGAAGCCCCACACTAGATTTTTTGAAGTGACATGAAAGACGGAAGGTGGCGGGGAGAAAGGAAGAACTAGCAGTGAGGGCAATGTGAAACATGAGCATTTGTTAACACATGGATGGATCTTATTTTCCTGAAATTGTTATTTGAGTCATTTTAGGAGATGTTTATGTAAGAAAAGGTCAGTTAGTACAAGAATGTAGTGGTCTCTGATACCTTGATGAGATACATTTTGTATTATTCTGTTTTCCATCTTCTGCCACTTCTCCTGGTTCAATTTTTTCCATCATTTCTTCAAATAGAGTTGTAGACAAACTACATATAAACCTAATGGGATTTGAAAACTCTCAGGTATGTCTTCTGATTCAAAATGAGATGCTTGCAAAGAGCTAACAGTGTTTTGTTACTGCTATGTTGAAATAGATCCATATACAAGTTTCCTCCTTTTATCAAGTCTGAAGACAAAGATTACTTCTGTGGAAAGTTGTTTTATCCTCCATATTTTCAGTGTACAGCATAACTGATCAGAACAGCATTTATTTTTCTTTCTGCTTGATGATCCTCGTGTATTATATGAAACTAACAAACGTCATCACCAAATTAGGCAAAATGGGTAGAGCTGTGCCTGCATCTCCTTTCTTCTGTGTGTGGATCCATCTCATTGAAACTGCTATGTGTCTGTGACAGGTTTCAGTCTGGGAGAAAACAGCAGTCTACTGAAAATGTGCTCCCACCTCCTATTAGACATCTCCACAGCAACTGCTGTTTCTCCTCTCTCTGCTAACTTTGGGAATGAATCATCAGCAAACACTGGTACTGGAATTTGGACAGACTGACTGCAATGTTTTATAAAGTCTGACAGATATTTGACATTACAGAGACGTAGTATGATTATTATACGACTTCAGGCAACTGAGGATTTGTATCTCTATATCTCATGAGACAGTGGCTTTCTGGTTCACTTCTTAAAAGCAGCATGACAAAAGTGCTAGCACAGGAATATGAAGCCCACTATGTGAAGTAGCAGACCAATCTCATTTAGCTTTGTTTTTTACTCCAAAGCAAGGCAATATCTTTCTGGTTTTACTGTCTTTGAGGAGGCATAAAGTAGTTCTAATCCAAATATAGAGGGTACAAAAAAGTGCCCTTTCCCTTTGCAAATATATATGTTTCTTAATATTTTCCACAAAAAGTCACAACCCAAAATTATATGTCTTATTATATAGTGAAACACTTCTAACTAGAACATTGTTCCTAGAAATTTGCTTGCAATGCCATAAAAGAAATGAGATGATAGGAAAAGATATATTCATATTTCTCTCTCTCATGGAAAATGAGACCAGCCCTTGAGATTCCAGATTGGTAATCCTTGCAGAAAGTAGAAGTGTTTAAGCAGTCCAAAGCTCTAGAAATGTTTTGAGATTTTTTTTTTCCTATGTTCACCAAGAATTTTTTCCAACTTTTTTTTTATCTCCTTTTATTTTTTCTGACTGTGGTTTTCTGCTTTTTCATTTTGTTCAGAATAGATAGATCTAGATACACAAAAGCCAGAAGAAATCAATAGAGTTGAAGAGAGATCCAAGTACTGAGACCAGAGTAAACAAAACTTAAGGCTGATATCCAAAAATCTTTCACAACAGATTGTCTAATGGAAATACTGTTTCATTGTTTCTATCCCTCTCACCGTCTATGATGAATCTGTTGCACATTGTGAAAAACTTAAGGTAGGAATCATGAAACTTAGACTTTCTGTTGAGCATACCAGTCCTGGAATTTGAGTGTGTTCTTTTAATGTTACTAGAGGACAAGAAAATTTGTTATCCACTTTCTTTCATTATGGTTCTCTGGATTTAGAAAATAATGACATGAGGAATTGGAAAAAAAAAAAAAACAACGAAAATCAAATTTTCTCCCAAAAATGCATTTAACTGGAGAGGGAGGTTGATGTATTCTGTTTTCTGATATCATTTATTCTAGGCTTTTGCTTGTGTAAATTAAGAACAAAATGGCTAGAAAAATGCATTGGGTTTTTTTGGTGCTTGTTTTTTGGGTGGTTTTTATTTTTTCCCTGCTGTTTTTCAAATGTCTGCCTAATTGAGCACAGCTGTGCGGTGGTGCAAAACTAACCAGGAAATGAGCATTTTGATAATTTCACATTTCTAAAGCACCTCTTAAACATCTCGTGTGAGAATAGCAGCCACAGTACCTTTAGAGATCAACAGTATTGAACCAGATTTATCATACTGAGCTGTCTCCTGCAGGCACTTAAAAAACCCATCCACTTTCAAGACAAATTCGCAAAGGTTTCCTCAGCTGTAACTGTCTTGTAACATAAACAAAATGTGTGCAGAATAGAAACAAACTTTTCTATGATGCTCCAAGAATGAATTATTGTCTTTTACTAGTCTATTGCCAATGAAGGTTTCATATTCTTTACTTCATAACAATCATCTCTGCATCAGTTTTCGATTTTGGACCGTGGCCAGTGGAAAAGTGTATAGGTCTATGAAATACTCTGAAGTAATTAATTAAGTGTCGCTTTTTGTGAACATCCTGTTTGTGACTTCAAGCTTGATCTTTGCATGTTAGAGGGCTGATTTCTCCCTGAACCGTATCCTCAGATTTAGTCTGAATAAGTGCACTTATACAAGTTTTTTGAGTCATTCCTTTCTATCACAAAAAATTAATTTAGAAATTACTTTTCTTTCTAATTCAGATTCAAATCCAGAAATATGGACACCAGTTCTGGAATGTGAGTTTTAAACAGTGTCAGAAATCTCACCCAAAGAGCTTGTATGGGCCCAAGCTTTGTTTTCTTGATTCTTGACTGAACCCTAGCCCTGAGCTTACCCTTACCTGGTCAGTGAAAAAAATATTCTTGTCTTTAAATTTGATTTTGATTTGAACAGACTCCTCCAAACATCTCAAGTCACTCTATCCTAAATTTGTATTTCAGTAGTGATTCTCTCATGCCACTAACCTTCCAGAGCACTGTCAAAGAATGCGGAATACAAAGACAGTTCTTCCATATTTTCATTGGGGGTGAAATGCATCCTTTGTTGCTCTGGTTTTCCCCTTTCTCAAGCATAGTCAGAGATCACTTGTACCAAATTTTGAATGCAGTCAGGCTTCCACACCCTGACTTCTGTGGAGATTTAAATCACAGTATGCCTTTCACTAACCTGTTAAACTTACATCTATCTTATTTACTTTGATTGAAGTTGTACCAATAAAAATTGGCTTTCTGGACTGATTCTGAGAGTTATAGAGAGAAATCAGGCCAAGAATTCCTTTAGTTACCCACTGACAGAAGCATTGCTCTGGGTAGGCCACTAAATGCCTTATTAGTCTGTGTATTCCAAAACAAATACAACTCCAGAATTTGAATGTGCATTTCAGTGCATATCATCTAAGAAACAAGAAAAATGTCACTGGTGTGGAGAACAATGTTCTTTCAGTACAGCATGTTTTAGCTTACATTGTGGTATGCCAAACTACACTTGATTTTTAAATGGTTTTCGTGCTTTATTTGTTTTATTTCTGGTTCAGTGGCCTGAATAAGATATTTTCTCTTTTATTTTGATAAAAAAGAATACATTCCCATAATAAAAAGGCTTGGTTTTGAAGTCCTTCAGTTATTTGAACTTGATTGGCATGGCTCTATCTGTAATGCTAATTTAAAGTAGTATTAAGAGTCTGGAGATGACTATTATCACCTTCCTGGGTTGGCTTGGAGACACTCATTTGTTTTCACTCAAAAGTAAAAAGGCTGGGTTAAAAGTAACTGTTAATGTAAAGTAAACTCTTGCAATTATTTTTCCAGTGTAAGACACAGAGTGTTAGAAGTGTCATGACAGTGATTTAGAATTTTTTTTTTTCCATTATCATCATCCTACCTTATTTTTTTCTTTAATTTTTCCTCAGTCTCATTTCTGAGACCCAAACCAAACAAATTAAGGTTCATAAAGAAATAAAACTCTGGCAGAATTTAAATTTTAAAAAAGTTTCTTTGCTAATGTGGATCATTCTAAAGGAAAACAAGTTTTCTAATAAGTTTCTCATGAAGCTTATTTTTCTATGAGAAAATTTCTGTTACATACAGTGTCAGCTAAGAATCAAAATATTATAAACTTTCATTACTTTTACAACTTCAAAATTAAGATTTTATTTTTCAGTTAATGAAAATTCTAAACCAATGCATCTATATTTGGCCCAATGACCCATCAAACTCCTTGAGATTGTTAGGCTTTTCCTGATGACTATATTTTGACTCACTTTAGGTTGAACTGGGCAATAACTTTCCCTGTTGCCTGACCTTGTTGGCAGCATTTATTGCCTGAGTAGCAACTCAGAGAATCTTTCTCTGGATATTTCAAGACTCATGTTTCAAATTTAATTAACAAATTTAATTAACATACAGTGACCTAATCTTGTGCGTGGGATACCTTAAAAGTTTGTTGCCTGGAACAGAGAGAGGTCCACTTCAGAGAGATTATGGGGCCAGGCAAAAAATTGCAGCTATGGAAGGGTCTCAGTATTTCTCCAGGCCAAATCCAAAATAATTATTAACATTTTAATACAGTTTGTTCTCTGCTGTGAATAATTTATAATGCAGACTGTCAGTCAAATCCCATGATGCTCATACAGTCTAGGGAATAGGAAACATACTTGTTCAAGATTTTGATTTGGATTTTTTTGTTCTTTTTTTATGCACATAATTTTTTTTTTATTTTAAACAACACTTTCCCCTCAAATATGTCCCTCCCGTATCTACTGCACATTGATCACAGTGCCACAATAAAGGTTTCTCACACTTTAAACTTTTGAATGTGTTGTACACTCTAATGGCTACCAGACTGGAAAAAAGCAGTGACATAATGAAATTTAAAAGAAATTTGTTTTGTTTTGTTTTGTTTTGTTTTGTTTTTTGACAATGAAATAGAAAGTTCTGGGATTACAAGATATTTCCTAGAGCAGAAAATTCAGATTAAGAAATTATTTTTAATTATTAGAGGTTTAGTGCTTATGGCTGTGAAATAATTAAGTCAGAGGAGGGGTACGAGTCAAATTAATACAGCTTAACATTAGTATAGCACTTCAAAGCTCTTAGAAAAATAAATTACTTGAGTTCAGAGTGTAACTCTCAAGAAATTATTTGCTCAGCAAAGCCTTTTCTTTCTGATCTATTCATAGACAACTTTTAGTGGTCTTAATGCATTTATTGCTCCTGTTCTTGTAATAATTTTTGTATTAATAGTATGGAAATATATCTTTATATCAGATACCCTGTAACAGAAATCAGTGATGTTGATTGTGGAGTGGGGCTTCTTCCCTATGTCTGATAGTCACTGGCAGACTTCGAAGAAATCATTACACTTTGGAATCCATGATGAAAAAATTCCAAATAAGGGAGGATGATGGGGGGAGGGTAGTAATTTTTTAATGAGAAAGTTTTATTTCTGGTTTATGTGTTTTCCATCTCATTCTCTCCTTGTTGTGGGTTTTCACAAAGTAATTCTGATTTGTGTACCTCTAAGTGCCCAGGAAATATGGGGGTTTTTGTCAATTCATGTTGAGTTATTTGACAGCATTTTGGATATATGGTGTCAGACTAATGTAAGAGATGCTAATTTGCTGTTTTGGCAGTAGTCATTCTGCCTGCACTCCCTGACAACCACATGTCCACTCCCACACTCTTCTTTCTGGTTCAGTCTGAGATATCATCCATATGATTTCATAGACACGACTAGAGCACTTCTCTGATTTTCTTTTCCAACATCAGCTAGAAAATTTGCTAAAAGCCTTATAAAGACTACAGCTTTGTGGCTCTCCCAGGCCAGCCTGCCATCAGGACTGAAGGAGCAGCACACAATCACTGTGTCTCCAGAGTAGTTGTGGTGATACAGCAGAACGGATGCCCAAGCAGTGAAACGCCTTCATTAGGACTCCTTGAGCTTGGAGGGAATTTGCAGGCTCAGCAAAAACTCCATAAAATCAGAAGTGGAACAGGGAGGGTGTAAGGGAGGTTAAAAAAAGCTAGCTGCAGAACTTGCAAATCTAAGTGATGAATGGGTCCTTGCAATAATTCTTATAGATCTAAGTGAATGGCCTCTCTGGTGCTGCAAATGTGACAGGATCGCTGACAAACAGAGAAATTAATCACAGGGAAGACAGTGTTTATGGAGATCTGTACTAAGAAGTAAAGTCAATAATTATTTAGGTTATTCTTTTGGGCTCACCTGCCTTTAACTCCTGCTAGTTTCAGTTTGCTTTCCTAATTTTAGAAAGAATAGAAATGCCAGAATTGGCATATTCCTGATTAAATGATTGGCCCAAGGTCATACAAAGACTGCAAAGCAAATACGTTACTGGAAACATCAGATGTCTGGGTTTTGCCACACAGGTTAAACCATCTAGTTTGTCAGTAAAGGGAATGGCTGCTAAACTAAACCCAGCACTGTTCTTCTTTAAATAGTTTTATGTTTGGAGGGCATCAGAGCTAGCAATTCATGACATGAAGGTTTTAATAACACTCTATTGATTTTGTGTGGCCAGGTTTTGGTAGCAGGGGGTTTACATGGGTGGCTTCTCTGAGAAGCTGCCAAAAGCAAACCCAATGTCCAGCAGAGTCAATGCCAGCCAGCTCCAGGACGGACCTGCCACTGGCCAAGACAGGAGTGCAGAGATCCACCTGCAGCCCATGGAGGAGACCCACGCTGGAGTAAGTGGTGCCTGAAAGGAGGCTGTGACCATGTAGAACACCCACTCTGGAGAGGGCTCCTGGCAGGGACCTAAGGCCCAAGGACAGAGGAACCCACACTGGAGCAGGTTTCCTGGTAGGACTTGTGCCCTGTGAAGAGTGACCCACGTTGGAGCACTTCATGGAGAACTGTTGCTCGTGGAATAGACTCACATTGGAGAAGTTCGTAGATAACTGTCTGCCATAGGAGGGACCCCATGCTGGAAAAGTGGAAAGACTTCTTTCCCTGAACAGCATGTGGTGAACTGACCCTAACCCTGCTTCTCTGTCTTCCTGCCCTGCCGAGGGCAGGATAGACCTGAGAAGGAGGGATGGGTGATAGGAAGGTGTTTTTAATATTTATTTTACTTCTCATAATCCTCCTCTAATTTTGTTAGAAATAAATTACATTAATATCCCTGAGTTTAATCTGTTTTGCTGGTGATGGTATTTGGTGAATGTTCTCTCATAGTCCTTATCTTAACCCATGAACCTTTCACTATATTTTCTCTTACCTGCCCATCTGCAGAGGGAAATAGGTATTTGTGGGTACCTGGCATCTGGCCAGGTTCATCTCACTACACACTCATTATGGAAGGATCTGTGAAAACCCCGAGATGGAGCAAAACAAGCCTCAGCATTGGGCAGAATTACATGAAGGAGCAGCAGGATGTACCATGGTGTAAATTCAAAGTTAATGGAATGTGTATTGAAGGGAAATATGAAGAAGATATTAGAGATTTGGTTTTCTTAAGGATAGGCAAATCAGTAATTTAAGGCATTGCTGTGTAAAGTTCAACCCTTTGATATGATTTACTAATAAGGCTGAGGCTGAGAATTCACTGAATGTCTTCCAATGAAACATCTCTTTTTTCTGAAGACTTGGTTAGTAAAAGTTAATCTCTCAACACACTTCATTTTGTCTTTGATTTCTGACAAAATGCTAAGAATCCAATCACAACAGCAGTAACATTTACAGCCAAAACTACCTAATTTTTACAGAATAGCAATTGTTAACAGCACAGTTAAAATTGTTAGGTACACACAATTCCTGATTCCTTTGATCGTGTAACCCAGTCCCTTTTACTGGTGTTAAATTCACTCCACCACTGTTCTCCTGGGCTCTGAGACGAATGCAGTCAGTGTGATCTACCTTCAGAAGGAGGAGGACAAAGGGGAGAGGATTTCCGGGGAGTTGTCATTGTCCTGCATTGCCTGGAAGAGCATGATAAAGACAGTGAGGATTGCTTCCTTCACACTCCAGCTCTAATATTTTTATACGCTGGCACACTGTGCTCTTCTCTCCATTGGTCCTCGATGGTGTTACAGATTAATTTACTGGTGTGAGTTAGGCACTTGTTCTTTATCTCCTTGTTATGCTTAAAACCCATTTAACATTAACAATATTCCGAGGTTTCAATCTTTCGATGATTAATAATTGAGAACTGATTAATTATTTACCATGCCAGGGCTTCTGAATCAGTACTGTTCCCACACTCACAAGGACTCTGCTCTCATCCTATGCCTACACTCCTCTACAACAAATCATTATTCTAAGGGCACAGTTACTTCTTTGTGCACTGAATAACTGCTGCTGGTTACCACTGATTACTTGCAAAAATAGAACAGTTATAGCAGTGGACAGTTATTGCAGCACACAATCATAAAAAGCTAAACTAAAGTTAAGAAAATAGGTACCAGTTGCCTAGTAGCTAGAAAATTGCTGTTAGCTAAACAAACTGAAACAAAGATGCAGTCAGGCCAAGACGAATCAAGCCTGGCAAGCCCTACTTCTGAGGCTTTGCAGCATTAATATAAAGCCTCTGGCCTGTCACAAGCCATGGTAATGCTGTTATTTGGACCACAAGGCTACAACACCTGATCATGTAGGTAAACACACAGACACAAACATACCTCGACTTCATGTATTTACTGCATTTGAAGTGCAAATGCGGGAAGTACATGAAGCTTTCTCTTATTCTATGTTTTCAGTTGACTGCACTCAGCAAATAAAGTCCAAGGATGTTCATCAACTCAGAATTTTCAGTTGGAGAAAATTATAGAAATGTGGGGTCGTCACACGTTCTGATTGCAGTGGAAAAAAAACAAACAAACAAAAAAAACCCCCCACATTTGGATTTGTGGGTCTCTAGCAGGTATTGTATCGACCTGCAAACCTTAAATCCATTGCAAATCTTAAATTAAACTATTTGAGATTTTTTATCAAATGATCCAAATTATCTTCTATCATTTTTCCCCCACAAGAATAAAGTAGTTATTTTCTGGTACATCTAAAAAACACTGTGAGTCTCATAGTAATGAGGTTGAATAGATATGCAATTATATTTTTAAGAGGAAAAATTAAACCTCACATTAAATTTTTAATGTCTATGGCTTACAATGTATATAGCAAAACAATGGTCATCATTTGGGCCTATCATAAACCAATTCTTATGGTATATGAAAAAGGAATATTTGTCTCTAGAAAGGAAGACTGGAGATGAATGGACCCATTAGATAGAAGAGAATGGAGAGGATTTGTAGTCTTCAATTAATGGCAAGAAGAAAAATAACTATCTGCCAAAACCATCTTAAAAAAATCCAAGACATATTGTACTTCCTTGGCCTGAAAAAATAGTTTATTGTCCATTATTGGGATTTTTTACACCCATCTTACTTTTTATCTGAAGAAATACAAATATAAATCCGATTTTCTTCAGTTTTGCTGTCAAGGTTTAAGGAACGAATGCTAAATATTTGAGCATCAGAACTAAAGCTATAAGTTTGGCTGCTAAATGTAATATCAATTATACAATATAGTTGGAGTTTTGCATGGGCACAATACCAGATAATGTTTTCATTTGAGAAGTAGAAGGGTCTATAATCAGCATATAGATGGATTCAAAGCTTGCTGTCAGTTTCTAAAATACAGTTAGTTGTAGGAGAGGAATCTCAATGAGATGAGAGTCTTTCTTTTTGGGTATCTTTAATTTAGATTCAATTTCAAAATCAGCAATCTCAAAGAGGTAGCATAGGTATAAATGAAGTGTATAAATTACAGAGATATTTATGGACATAGTAAATAATGATAAATAATAGTTTGTTTGGTTGTCTGAACCCAAGTGTTACATGACAGCAAAATACAAAGTCATGCAGAGGAACAAAGAACATAATCTTTGACTATGGGAATGAATTATAAACCTCAAAGAAAGAATGATGTAAAGCATTTGAAAGGGGNAAAGCCTAATGATGAATTGTAGTCAGTGAAACTGAATACCCTAAGGAATATCACAAAGAGAGGAAATTATATCACCATCCCATGGTGTATAGTTTCCCAGTCTGACATCTAGAGCGAAAAAAGGGCTGGTAAATTAGAGAAAGATGAAGAAAAAAAAGCTGAAAGATTATAGAGGAGAAAATGTATCTTAGAGACACTCTTCAGATACTTCATTGACTTAACATATCAAAGGAAAGGCAAAAGGATGACTTCCTCCAAACCTCTTAGTGCCTTGGAATCTAGGAAGTGGAAATCCGATAACAGAGATGCCTTCCACCTGACTGGCAGAGAATGAGGCAAGATTAAATGGCTGGTAGCAGGAACCAAGGAGGTACAGCAAAAATAAAAAGCACATTTCTAACAGTAAAGATAATGAATCCTCAAACCTGCACACTGGGAGTGCATTATCTTACCCAAGGGCTCAGTGTAGCTCATAACCATGCTTCACTTGGACCATTTATTCTATAAATCTTCAGAAGTAACAGAAATATTAATTCACTTAACAAAAGTTTTCCTTTGAAAGTGTTTCTAAATCACTACAGGTAAATTGCTGCAAAGAAAAGATTAAAAAAAAGCAAATAATAAAAGATAAAAAAGAAAATAATTCTTTTGAAACAACTTAGTGGTTTTTGTTCCTAGAAACCGCACAAGCCTGTGTATTTGTTCCTGTATTTCTTTTTGACAAAGAACCTTTATGTATCTGATTGTTATTCCTGAAAGCTGGCCATGGACAAACAAATATTTTGTTTCCATTGCTGTACTTTCAATACCTTTTTACAATCTACCTTCTGGTTAATAGCAGCTGTCCTCTATTTTGTGATTGGCAATTAGTCCCACCCAGTGGGACAAATAGATGATGATTTAGCACCATTAAAGAATGCAGTTCCACCAAGCAACAGGAAGAATTTGGTACAGGAAGAATCAACCAGCTAAAAGCGAAACACTGAGGGAGGTAAATTAATCAAGAACATATTTCACACATCTGCATTGAGGTCACTGAAATCAGTAGGAAAGTCTCTGTTTTAGAGTGGATGTAGGACTAATCTGGTAAAGGTATTCAAAAACAAGACTCTTAAAATGAGAGGTTGAACATTACGAATAAAAAAAACCTCCAAACTTGTGCTGAGAAAGACACAAATACTAAATGTACTCTTTGTATGAATGTGTAAGCATGAACTGAGGAGGCATAGGTTTTATCCACACATAACTCTTCAAAATTACATCCAAGGGTATTACATTTTTAAATAGGAGTAGATTGGAATAAGTTTTGAACCCATCATTTCTCCTAAAATAAACAACCCACTTCTCAAGTCTGAAGCATGATAACAGCTCTGATCTGTGAGTCTTTCCTTGAACAATTGGGAAAATCCCATTTCACATTACATCCCTGAATTCTTTTTTTTCCAGCTGACAATGATTTCACTTAGAGGAAGCGTATGAACTCCAAAAGCTGGCTTTGGGAATGAGATAATTTCTTCTCTTAGAATAAATTAAGTTTTATTCTCTATCCCTTTCCAAATTCCAGTAACAGACACATTTCAAATGTTTCACAGTTTTGGCCAGAAGCATGGAAAATCTCCTCATAGAGAGGTGACAAGCCTGTCCCTAACATTTGGGCACTAACTCTGCCTTCTTTTTTTTTATGATACACCATTTGACTTTCAAATAAGGACATGGCTTGCCTACCAACATCTCCTACTACACCTAGTGATTCACTGATAATTTGATGTCTGAACTATCTTTCCCATTGATTGTACAAAAGGATGAAGAACAGGTTTAGGACTAAAAGCTACACAGTTTATCAATTCTCTTGCCCGATAACATCCTGTTCAGTTTCTTTTTTTTTAATTTTGGAGAGTGTGTATGCATGCACATATGCATAGGTACCTATATATGGGAGTGGAGTATTTTTCTATTTAATTATATATAATGTATTAGAGTTTATTTTTATATAGTATTGCAGGAAGTTTATAGTTTAAGCAATAAGAATTGCTCAGTAGCTGGTAGAAACATCCTGTACCTTGTCTTGCCTACAATCTTGTAGCAGCATGGTTAATACATTCCTACTCTTTTCAAAGCCCTGGGAAATACCCTTCATATTTAAGAAATAGTAGACATTTAAAAGATGGAATTGTGAAGCTGACAATAAACTCAAATTCTCATTATGAGATGAAGAATTAGACATTGTCCTAGAATAAGGAGGGTCAATATGCCAGAGGAAACATGAAGGATCTTATTTAAAAAAAACCAGTAAGTAGCTTAGAAAATTGTTTGAAATGGTGAATAATCAATTTAACTTCATGATACGTTGCATGAGCTTAAAGAGAAATTTTATGTTTGAACAAGTAAGAAAATCAACATAGGACTTTTCCATGATTACACAGAAATTCTGTATCTATGATCATTTAAATACAATCAAGTAAAGTAGCAGTGTTGTTTTTCTTTATTTGTATATTGCAGTGACATTTGATGAAGTAATATTGATCCAGTGGAAACAAATACAAAAATATAGAAAGAAATTGGAGATGATTCGAACACCAACTAGACAGATATAAGTATAATGAAAACTATGAAATGTAGACTAAGCAATAAAAAGGTTGAACCCAACCAGTATAATTAAAATAAATTAGTTTTAAATAGATAAGGATATGAGAAAAAATTTTTTTTTCTCCTTTTTCAAAAGGCAGAGAGAATTGAACCACGGTTGGAAAGGAGAGGCCCTTGTACTTCTTCCAGTAATGAGCTGTAAAATTTTTCCAGTGTCAGACTCTTTCCCGTTCTCAGTTTATCTACATCAATTCAAGATGCTTCCAAACAAAAGTGTGTAATATTGAATACAGTCTAGACTGAACCTCAGAGGCTCCAGATCTTCTAACTGAAATCAACAAAATTTCTAACTGGAATCAATAGAGTGGATATTGTAAGTGAAGTGGAGAATGGCAGCCCTCTTGGACAAAGCAACCATGGAAGAAATTGAAGTTCAAAATCTCTGTTGACAGGAGGAAAAGTGCCAGCAAACCCTCAAATCTGGACATGAGGAGACATGACTCCAGATTGCTCAGGGAATTAGTAAGTAAGGTCCCCTGGGAAAAGGTTAGGGTTAGGGCTAGGGGTTCATCGGTGCTAGTCACTTTTTAAACATCACTTCCTAAAGGCACAGGAGCAGGCAATTCCTAGATGTCAGAAGTCAAGCAGACAACGGAGGAGGCCAGTTTGGCTGCACAGGGATCTTCTCTTGGAAAAGAGGCAAAAAAGGCAGGTGTATGCCCAGTGGAAGCAAGATCAGGAGACAGGAGAAGAATACAGATATGCTGTTTGCCTCTGAGGGGAAAAAATTCACAGGTCCAAAGCTCTACTAGAGTTGAAGCTGGCCAGAACTGTGGGGAACAGTAAAAAGAATATTTTCAAATATGTTAATAGCAGTAGGTAATGTAAAAATAACATTGGCCCATCACAGGAGGAGGATGGTCACCTCACACACAGGGACAGAGACAAGGCAGAAGAGTTCAATCCATTCTTTGCCTCCATCTTCAGCAAGGATGATGGACCAAAGGGCTCCCAGCGCCCTGAGCTGGAGGACCATGACTGCGAGAATGATCAACTTCCAGCTGACTATGAAACTGTACAGGAGCTGCTGCTCCAGCTGTATCTCTACAAATCTATGGGGCCTGATGGGATTCATCCAAGAACCCTCCAAGAGCTGGCTGATGTCATCACAAAACCTCTCTCGATGATTTTTGAGTAACCTTGGGAATCTGGAGACTGACTGGAAGCTGGCAAATATTATCCCAGTTTTCAAGAAGGGCAAGAAGGAGGACCCTAGAAACTACAGGCCTGTCAATCTCACTTCAGTGCCTGGTAAAATTATGGAGAAGATTATTCTGAGAGACACTGAAGAACTCCAGAAAGGCAATGCAGTCACTGGTCACAGCCAGCATAGCTTCATGAGAGGGAAGTCCCGCTTGTCAAAACTGATTTCCTTCTATGACAGGGTAACCCACCTGGAGGATCAAGCGAAGCCAGTTGATGTAGTCTTTTTGGATTTCAGTAAAGCTTTTGGCACTGCCTCTCACAGTATCCTTCTGGACAAGACGTCCAGCACACAGCTCAAAAACCATGTTCCATGATCAGTGAGCAACTGGGTCGTGGGTCGAGCACAAAGAGTTATAGGGAATGGAGTGACATCAGACTAGTGGCCTGTCACTATTGGGGTCCCACAGGGCTCCATCTGATGTCCTGTGCTCTTCAACATCTTCATAAATGACTTGGATGCAGCACTGGAAGGGATACTAAGCAAGTCTGAAGATGATTCAAAATGGTTGACTCCTTCAAAACAGAGAGGCCCTGCAGAGGGACCTTAACAAATCAGAAAGCTGGGCAATCATTAATTGTAAGAAATTCAACAAGAGAAAGTGCTGAATTCTGCACCTGTGATGGGCCAACCCTGGATGCAAGTACAGACTGGGCAATGAGATGCTGGAAAGCAGTGACATAGAAAGGGACCTGGAGTCCTGGTTGATGGCAAGTTGAACGTGAGTCAGCAGTGCCCTGGCAGCCAGGAGGGTCAACCCTGTCCTGGGGGGCATCAGGGACAGCATCACCAGCTGGGCAAGGGAGGGGATTGTCCTGCTCTGCTCTGCACTGGGATGGCCTCATCTTGAATACTGTGTGCAGTTTTGGGCACCATAATACAAGAAAGAAATTAAACTATGAGAGAGCATCCAAAGGAGGGCTATAAAGATGATGAAGGGCCTAGAGGGGTGCCATATGAGGAGAGGCTGAGGTCACTTGGTCTGTTCAGCCTGGAGAAGGGCAAGGGGAGACCTCATAACTGTCTACAGGTTCCTCATGAGGGAAAGAGGAACAGACACTGATCTCTTTCCTGTGGTGGCCAGTTACAGGACCAGAGGCAATGGCCTGAAATTGTTTCAGAGGAGGTTTAGGTTAGATATTTGGAAAAGGTTTTTCACCCAGAGAGTGGTCAGGCCCTGGAACAGGCTCCCCAGGGCAGTGGTCACAGCACCAAGCCTGACAGAGTTCAAAAAACCTTTGGACAGTACTCTCAGGTACATGGTGTGACTCTTGTTCTGTGCAGGGCCAGGAGTTGGGCTATTGATGATCCATGTGGGTCCCTTCCAAATCAGCATATTCTGTGATTCTCTGAAATGTTTATCCCTACCAGCTCAGGAACTTAATGCACTTGCTGTGTTCTTCCTGACACATTTTCCACCAAAGATGTGTATTGGCATGTTAAGAAGAAGACCTGGTTCAAACAATAGATATTTGGCTATTTCTGCATGTTTTTAATATACTGTTCGGACATATTCTTCACTGAGATGTCTTAAAATAAAAAGGGTAGTTTCCTTCAAACACAGATACTAGCATTTATACTCTATTGCTTGGGTTCCACTAGCACTGATGTAATTCCTTAAATGTCTGTAACTTAGCATTAATTTCATGCTAAATTTCTGGAAGTTTTCAATAGGCATATGCCAGTCAAGACAAATTGGGGTGATGGTGCTCCCTTAGTGAGCAGTTTTCTGAGTAAATTTATTCATAGTAAGAGATAATGTCTGGACCAAGGTTAGGAAATCTACATCTCCACAGGAATAGCTGTGTGCAGACAGTTGAGGAAATAATTATATCTGAATTTTTTTTAAAAAATCAAATGGACTGAGGGCAATAATTATTTCAATTCTTTAACCCTAGAGAATTATTGCAGGCCCAGATAATGCTGGAAACTCATTAAAGGCCTAAAGGATTTCAATCCCATCTGAATTTCTGTCGGAAAATAACAACAGTGATGTTTTGGCAAGTATGCCCTGGAGTTCACTAGTCTGTATGTACTAAATCCAAGATTATTATAAATATGTGAGCAGAAAGGTAAAAACTGCCAATAAACCAAACAGAAATGTGGGTTCCAGCCAGCAGGGACTGCCTAAACAGTCAAAGGAAAGCATGGAGTTGAAAAATGTGGATTCAGTGGGCATGGATCATATCATGACTTCATTTTTTGTATGTGCACGCACAAAGCATTTAATGCATGAGGATTCCTGAATGCTTACAAAAGGCAGAGCTTTCCTTGCCAGTTTGCACAGGGCCCAGGAGCTGTGGTCACTAGGATTCCTAAGGAGAGCAGAATGGCTTTGCAGGGCTCCCAGCACTTCTGAGGAAGAGCCTTCTTGTGCTTCTTGTGCTCTCTTGCAAGCCAACAAACAAAACCTCAAAACATAGCCTGGGAGGATTTGGTTTTGAAACATTTTTAGAGCCATAACTATAAAGAAACTGATGCGCAGCCAGTACAAGTACAGCTCTAATTTGTAAGGGAAGTAATCAGTACAAATTAAGAGCAGATAAAAAGAAATTACCATCATACGGGAGAAGGCAGAAATGAAGAAAGGAAAATTCCTGGAATGTCTCCAACAGAGTTTGATTCTCATGTTACTTTACTTATTAGAGACAATTAGGAGAGATTTGTCTGTTGTTAAGAGTCCCTTAGATAAGATTAGAAGACAAAAAGTTTTAATGTGTTGGCCTTTTTCTGCCCTTGGGGAAAAAAATCCAAACCCATAGGAATGTTAATGAGGGGTAGAATCTCCAAATGGTTTAAAATTAGTTTTTTGCTTTTTGTCCACTCCACCCTACTTTTCCCTCTCAATTTCTCCAGTACATTTGCATTTCTACCTGTACAATTTCTCCTGTGAGACTGGCAGGAAGTCTATGAGAAATCATGAATTCTTGTGAGATGCTGGGAACTGCTTGATTTCTAATAATATTCATACCTCTGTTTGCAGCAGAAGATGGAAGTAGGTAGTTTGCAAAGGAAGTAGAAATAAGGCCCTTTTGACAACAACTAAATCATTCTGACTGTCCTGTTACACCCACATGTCATTAAATGTTCTCAAAAGCTGTAATCTGCAAGAAAGATGGAAAATGGACCACTCACTTGAAGAATTAAAAGAGACTTGACTTATTTTGACAATGTTTTCTTGACAACCTGTTAAACTAGCAACTGCAGATCAGTATCAAAGATATAGTCAGCTGTCCTGTATTTGTTTCACATAATAAAATTTCCCTCAGGGATTGAAGAGACCAAGGGTTTGTGAGCACCTAGGCATGAGCCATGGCAGAAAATGTTGTCTAAAAGGCAGTTTACCAGTCTCCAGTTATCTTTTATCTTGAGAGTGGAAGTCAGGAGTCTGCAACAGGGGGAAAGTAGAGTTTATGGAAAAATAGAGTCCAAGAATTGTCAGAATTAGATGAAAAGTATTCGTGATGTAGCAAGAACACCTTGAAACTAATATCAGCTCAGATTAACAACCAGCAGTATAACAGTGCCAGGTCTGGAGTTATGAGCTGTAGCTATTCAATGCCAGCAGAGACCAGGCAAGGGAATTCTGCATCAGCTGTTAATTGTGCATGCAGAGGCATTAGTGAGGAACGAATCACTGCAGTAGCTTAGCCAGGACAAAAAGAAGGGATGGCAAGGACTTCTGCATCAGCAAAATTATGACATTCTCTTGCAATGTTACTAAATTTAAGCGTGGAAAAGAAGGAGAGAAAATAGAGCTCCGGTGTTGTATTAAAAGCAACAATGAAGTCTTGTCTTACCCCACTTCAAGGCATTTTACGTTTCTTTTCCAATTTCTTAGAGGGTATTTTCTTTTAATATCAGGCTAATCTGGAAAATATGTTTATATTTTAACAGTGATATATTAACATAGTGAAAAACTGACAGACACCAAGACTCCTGGCCTCACTGCAGTGATAGCTTCACCAATAGAGTTTAGTGTTCCAGCAGGGAGCTGTCTGTCTGACCCCAGCCCATTCCTCAGAGCTGCCCAGCAGTGCTTGTTCTGCCCTGCTTGAGGCTTCCTGTACTCTGCAGGCTCCAGAGCTCAGCAGGGCATCAGGCTTCACTGAATCACACAACATCCAGGGGGAGATCCCTCTCTGTGTGCATCCAGGATATTTTCAACAAAACTAGGTTATATAGGCAAAACACGACCATTTTGTACTTAGCCACAGATAATCCAGGCTCAGACTTGGCTGTCTTCCTCTGAAAGCATAAATTCCATCCAACTAATTTACAAAAGCTTTGTGAAATAACATGGACTGACATCATCATGTCTGTCCTTAAGGAGTTTGGTGAGATCAGGATTTCAGCAGAACGATCAGAAATAGCTTTACATTCTTTCTATTCATCCCACAAGCTACAGGAATTATTTTTTCTCTTTTGAAAGTGTGCAGTAGCTTTGTTCAGTTGCCTATAACAAAATGTGGTTTTTGCTCTTCTCTCTGTTTTTTGTTTGTTGGTGTTTTTGGTTTTTTATAGACACAACAAAGCATCACTGGAAGACTTATATAGAGCACAAACACAAGAGGAAGCTTTATATTTTCTGGGATTTATCACGTCTCTGGTTTACACAGTCTGCCTTGGTCTGTTCTTCCAGAGAGCATTTTGAGAGCTGTCTGTGCAACTGATGAGACTCATGCATCTCTTCTGCCTTACAATCTGAATTACTAGCAAAATTCTGATAAAATTACTTTGTTGTCATATGAGATCAAAATACTTATGAGAGGGAGAGATAAAGTATGAGATAGGAAAAACCAAAATTGGTATTTTCAGATGAAGGACTGAGTCATGGTTCCTATCTTGTCTGTTGTATCCTTGTCAAAGGAAGGTGCAAGGTACAAAGGAACAGAGGAAATATCTTAAAATCTAGTTGACAGGGCTATCCCAAATTTCAGCCTCCAAATGCATTACACAGCAATACCTCATACACATTTTATGAGCCCTCCTCGTGGCCCAGGATGGCAGCTGGGGTACAGTACCTTCATTTGCTTCTCTCAGGAAAACTCTTTACAGCTACCATCACCTTTACATGCCATTTAAAATTGAACAAGGTTTTAGCTGTGGGAAAATTTACAACTTAGTTTGCAATATGTAAGGAAAGGTAAAAGATGGTGACAATCTCACAGAATTAAGTCTCTTATTGCATTTGGAGTTTTAAATCCCTCTGTTGTTACTGCATATTTCTGATTCTTTGTGAAGTTGAGAAGGAGATAATACCAACATAATTTTCTCCCCTCTTTCACCATTGTTTTTTAGCAACATGAAAACAGTAAAGAAAAAAAAAACATATAGGAAGAAATATTGAATATAACTAAAAATAGATAAAGATACTGTTTTAGCTTCTGCTGAGCTGACAGAGCATGTTGGATAGCTGTGCATATTTCTGTACATAACTGAATCTAATCTAATACAGCAAATACATCTAGTTGCAGAACAAATCCTGCTGTCATAATAACATACAGAGATATTAATAGAGTTTCCACTTGCAAAATTGCTTTTTCAAAAAGCATATGGTTCAATTTGGCTTGACAGCTTTTATTCTTTTAAGTGTCAGCAATTTGCTGAAAACATTATTATTAGTTATAATTTATTTATTATCTCCCTCAAAAATTCCTAACAATATTTTTTGAACTCTGCCATTACGTCTAGAAACACCTCTGAGCCTAGAAATTGACAAAACTGTGTCGTAATAAGTTGGATGTATGCTGCCTGTGGTTTTAAATATACCAGCAATGTCATTATTTTGTCTTACAACTTAAAGGGCAAATTAGCCTCTCTGCTAACAAAGCACATATTCTTATGCAGACAACACGTTTCATGCAAAAGTACATATAGAAATTAGAATAAATGTGTTCAAATTGCAGTGTCTAATCGGAAAATGTTAGGAGCTGCCAGAATTAAGCTGTCCAAAGAGAGAAATGATTTGGCAGGGAAAGTTCCTGTGTCCTGGTCTAATCTGATGCTTACACACCAGAAATCAAATTATCATTTCTTTTCTTGAAGCTTTCTACTCTGCTTGTTCTGTACCCCAGACACTTTTCATGATCAAATAGTTAAAGACTGAATAATAATTTTAATCTTTTTTTATGATGGATGTATTTTGCATTTTGCTTGTGCTACTTGCCAAGGCTGATTCCTTTCCTTGGTGGATTTTGTTTGGTTGGGGTTTTTTTGTGTTTTTTTTTGTTGCTGTTTTTTTGTTTTGTTTTGTGTCGTTTTGTTTTGTTTTGGTTTTTGTTTTTTGTTTTGTTTTGGTTTTTGTTTGTTTGTTTGTTTGTTTTTTAGGGTTTTTTTGTTTGTTTGTTTGCTTGTTTTTCTGGTTTTTGTTTTTTTTTCTGGGGGTTTTGATTGTTTGGTATTTTTTCATTTATTTGGTTTTGGTTTTTTTGAGTTTTTATCAAAAAGCTTCCTACCTTAAAAAGAAAAAACCCACTACAGATGCAATAATTGCTCAGACTAAAGACTAATTAACAGTACTAAGAACTGTCTATTTTCTATGAGCTCTTTTCTATGTCTCTGTGGACAGGTAGCGTCCTGAGCAATTTTGCAGAGCCTGCAGGCTGACTGAAACCAGCTTGCTTTCCCTCCAGAAACCCAACATCTGTGTGGGAATGCTGCTAAGCTCTCTTTTGGTCAGCTATCCAGACTAGTTGAGAAGCTCCCTGCAGACACAGGTGCTATATGAGTCTTGTGGACACCTCCTGACCCCTGGGAACCCAGAACAGGGAGATGATCTACATGTCCAGGCAGTGGGATGCACAGCTGTGACAGAGCCAGATGGTAAATCTGTGGAATCAGGAATTTTGTGTTGAACTTTAGGCTTTGAGGGAAGCAGTTTGAGTAATATAGGCAGCAAATCATGTGCATATACCTGCTGTGATGTCTAACTATGATATAGGGCCATTAAAGGAAACTTGGTGGAATTGTTAATACCGAAGCAGAAAAGCCACAAGCCTCTCATAACTGTGTTTTATACATCATGTGCATTCAAAACAGGCAGGTTGTGTTTGCATTATAGTAAAACTTGGAACTAGGATTCCTGGTCCCTCCTAGGACCCAGATCCCCCAGAACCTCCAGAAGACTGCAGTAAAAGGGGAAACTAACCTTGTCAGCCAAGGAGAAGACTGAGCAGGCAGAAGGGAGCTAATCCTCACTGGAACAGCACCAAAACCCCTTCCTCAATGCCTCACAACCTTAAAGCTCTTATAATAAAAAGGTAACATTTTACATGTTTTGCAAATCAATCATAATTGTAATGTGTGAAGAAAACAGAGCTGCTATGTGCTGAAACTGATCTCAGTGTGACTCCAAGCTGGGAAAGAGCCCGCTGCAGCTGTTCCACTGCATTAGAGCCATCAGCTTCACCTCATTAGGAGAAGCATTCACCTTCCTGTGAGATCCCAGCTGCATAGCCTCCTGCCCTGCCACCGAGACAGGCACGGTATGAGCAGTGTCACTTAACCCCTTGTGTTCCCAGCTGCACTCACATGTAGGGAACAGAAAGCTTCAGGAGTAGCTAGAACACCTTCCGGGCAGTACTGGTGTCTGGGGAAAAGAGAACTACAGTTTTCTGTACAAATATTCATGATGCCACTGTGTGCCTCACTTTCTGACAGACCAGCATCCTGTGGAGCACTGTGTGGTGCACCATCAAACACTGGGCAGTCAGTGTGGCACAGATAACATATTAAGAAAAGAAAGTGACAGTGTAAAAGAAAGAACAACTGTAATGTTTTTAGTCACCTCATAGCAAGATGACATAGCCAAATGTTCCTCTCAGACTAAAATGTTTTGTATTTTGTGAGGGGAACACGAGAATATGCAACACCTCTTTAATTAGATAACTTAGCTAGATACGATTTTAATCAGTCGCATTTGATTTTCTTTATTGTAGAGAGGTTTTGATAGCAATTTTCCTTTCCAAAATGAATGTAGAAACATAGTTTGAGTATAGTATTATTGTAAGGTATATGAATTGCTCTTAACTTTAAAACATTCTACTTGGAAATCTTCAAGAATTGCACTCAGAAACATGTGCCCATAATTTTTCATAGAGCTGAGTTCTGATGTATGCCTCAGGACTGTTAAAAAACAAAAATTGTGCCCTTACGTGTCTGGAGATTGTGTGAAGAAAGGCTGAATTACAATAAAAGCTAAATCCTATTTTATGGAACTCAGTGGCATATTATGGAGTTGAGTGGGGGTTTTGTATTTGTTTTTTGGGTTTTTTTTGGTTTGGTTTGGTTTGGTTTGGTTTTTTGAGCATTATTTGGTGTCTTTCCTAAATTTTAGTAGGCTAGAGTTTACAGACTGGTGGAACTGCCTTTACTCTCTTTTTTAGGACTTTTTTGGAAAAAGACTAATATATCAGGGACTGACTCTTATTTCATGTTATGTAATCTTTGCTAAGGAGCAATCTCCCAGACTCCAAAGTTACTCTGTTAAGGAAATGAGAGCCTTCAAAAGACTCTGAGTTTCCCTGGTGTTCGGTTCCTTCGCTGCTTTTGAACATGACCATGTTTCAACACAAAAAACATATGTTTTTGTGCCCCTTCCTTACAAAAGGGCAGAGAATGAGGGCTGTGAAGGAAATCAGATGATGGATTTCTTCAGTATCTTTTATCTCTGAATATGTACCACACACGTTAAGTCTGAGGGTAACAAAGGTAGAGCCACGTCCTGCTTCTCCACAGGGCATTACTGGAGCTTTGATCCCTTGCCCATAACTGTCTGGAACTGGGAACCACACCTCACTACAACTCTTTGCTGCTGTAAACACAGCAGGAAATCTTGCTTCTATAGCCAAGGTTTCCCTCTTAAGGAAAAGGTGCCATTAAAAGGGAGTACTGTAGGCTGCAAGAATATGTGGCACAATTACTGGGAAACAATGCAGATGGATTGCAATACTGGCCCAAATGAAGACAGAACACAGGGTTGAGTTTCTCCAGGTGCATAATTTCTACAAAGCATTTTCTAAACTATATAGAAGGGTGAGGTAGTGGTTTGCTGATGGATATCTTGTGGAGTGGTGAAAACAAACATGTATCTCAGTTTATGATTTAGAAGGAAAAGCTAAAGGAAATGCTGACACTGGGAGAAAGAGAAGCAGTTTCTAGGAATCTTATCTGATGGAAAATCTTAGTATAAATTTTTTTGATTTAAGCTCTTGTTATTTTAGGTATCTTCCTGATGGTCAGAAACTAACACATCCCAGGGCCGTGCTACCAGATAACATGCTTCCTTCTCCCTTATGCCACAAGAATGGACAGTGAGTGAAGGGGAAATCTGGTGGCTGCTGGCTCTGATCCCAGAGAAGAAAATGTAGGACAAATTTACCACAGACTCCTGTGAGCTCTGAGACTGCTTCTGTTGCCAGTAATCAGTCCAAGATAGGAGCACAGCCTAACCCGGCCTAAATATGGGACTTTTTTGTAGGATGACTTGGACCTTCTAAGTTCTTTCTGTGGTTTTTATTTAATGATATTATGAAAATTGGACAATATCCAAAAGCACTTTCCACAGTGAAGCAGTATCTGGCAAGATGGAGCAAACCAGAAACCACTAGGTGTAGTCGAGCATAAACCTGGCAATGAAGACTACATTTCCATGCATGTTTTGATCTGGACCAGCAAGATAGAGATGCTACATGTTAAATCCATTTGCAAACCTGTTGTGGCATGCACTTGATGGATTCTTTCTAAATCAACACAAAATGTAGATTCCATTCTGTACATACATGATTAACTGGTTACTTGGTTTATTTAGTATCCAAGCTAGGGCGTTCAGACAGCTTTGGTAATGCAGGTAGAGGGATTTTTTTTTTTTTTTTCTAGACCAATATAGAACTCCAGAACAGCACTGACCAAAAATACAGCAGCCTCATGATGAGCCAAATGATTTTTATTCTTTTGGGTCCAAATTGCATACTAATGTGGACACTGTGACTTAGACACCAGCAGCCTTCTGTCACACAGATCTTAATAGCAGAATTTGATGCTATTAATGTTTATATCCCGCTTCTTGCACAATTTTTTCCATGACCATGGTTAATGAAATGGACCATTCTTGACAGCAAAAATGCATGTGAACATCCTGGAAAACAGTGTATGCACTTTACACTACATGAGAGGATACAGAACAAGGTGACATTTTTGGAAACTGAATTTCAAAGGATGTGGGAATAACACAGACCATCTGTGTAGTCACTTTATTTTCTGTTGAAAACATGGAATTTACAAACAGGAAAAAGTCATCTGGCCCAGCATGTCTGCTTTTTTTGGTGTACTTTAATCCCACTTTCCTGTTTTTTCACTCTATGACTTGACCTCTTTTGTGCTGAAGAAGGATATATGAGGCTTTCTTGAACTCATTTTCACTTCTCAGCCTCAGTCTTCTCTTCAATTATTTATTCCACATATTCAGAGCTCTTTCAGTGAAACACCTCCTTCTGAGTTTACTTGGTTTAGTTTATGCTTCCACCAGTTTTTTTCTTTTCAATATGACTAATTTGCAGATTAAAAATGTTGGGGTTTACAGATATAAACTTTTCATACCAAGCAGCACCGTGACAATTTTTTTTTATTTTTATTAAAGCTGGGAATATAGTTACAGTGATAATGTGGAATCTTAACAATATTTCAAATATTTTTTTTGAAGGAGGGATATGAAGAACTAGAAATAGAAAGTGCTGACATTTTTACAAATTCTAAATATTTCTTGAATTACTATGTATCAAAGTCCTCTTGAGGAAATTTAGATTTCTAAAAATCACGTCTAAGTCTGGGCTCTCGTGATGAGTTCCCTTGCCTAATGAACAGAACTGTTTACAGGACTCATTGCAGACATGTCACTACGTGCCCTGTAGGTGCTTACACGCCTCCATTGCTTGCTAAAGAAACCTGTGGATTCTTATTCAGAGTGAGACACCAAATTCTAGATGATTTAATTACAGTTAATGAATTCCACACCGTGTGTTCACTGCTCCACAAAGCATATAAGGTAATTTGGAATAATAGGATTCAGAGGCATAGGTTTTCATTGTGACTCCCAATTCATCACCTTATCCACTGGACCACTAAGCCAGAAAGTGTCAGCGCTGTAAAAGCAGCAGCAACTGAAGAAGCTTCCATTTCAGTCTCATTCAATATTGCTGAAAAAATCAGGCATGTCCCTTCTCTCTCCTGGGTAACATGGGGAATCTACAGCTGAAATCTGTAGCCACTGACTGAGAAATGTGGCTGACAAGAAGACCAAACAGCTCTTAGGTCATAAACATTCTGAGGCCACTGCAAAAAGAAGCTATGTCAGAAAAGTCTACCACCGATTAAGGTGCTAAAATGCTGAGCTCTGTGTGGGATGAAGAGTTTTGTTAGGAACGTAAAACTCAGGGCAAGGCATGATTTTCAGCAGAGGATGTGGAAGGTAGGAACAGCAAGAGGACAGACTGTTCTCTATATACTGAGGTAGCTTGTGACCTGGGACCCAAAATTTCATTGCAAAGTAAGAACTGTTGAAATACCACTCACATAACGAGTAGTGTTATAGCCCTTCCGACCTGGTAGGGAGCCCCTAGATGCAGAAGGGAAGCAGGAGGAAAAGGAATATTTTGCAGTCACATAAAGAATTGATCTCTTCTTAGGTTTATATAAAACATTTTGCTCAAATTTTTCTACATTTATAATTTTCTTTCCTTAACATTATTTTGTTAGTCCTGCTACAAACTTTGCTTATTTATGACAGTATTTAGGGAAACACTTGATAAATAAAAACCCTACATGACCATTGGAGAGGGACATTTTGCATAGAAAGGTAGTGAAAGGACAAGTGGTAATGGCATTAAACTGTAAGTAGGTAGGTTTAGATTAGACATTAGGAAGAAATTCTTTACTGTGAGGGTGGGGAGGCACAAGGAAAGCTTGCCCAGAGAAGCTGTGGATGCCCCATCCCTGGAAGTGTTCAAGGCCAGGTTAGATGGGACTTCGAGCAACCTGATCTAATAGAATGTGTCACTGCCTATGGCACGCCTTGGGACTAGATGATCTTTAAGATCACTTGTGACCCAAACCATCCTGTGATTCCATGATTTTATGATTTCCACTGAATCCAGTAACCTTGTTTTTGCAATGAATTTATAAATGTACTTACTGTGACTTCATAGTATTGGAACCCAGAAGGCTGGGAGTTTTGAACTTTCTGTGCCTTCTGACACTGACTCCCAGGGGAACACTGCTTTTGACTTGAGGCCTTGGAAAAGTCTTCCAAATTTGAGTAATAAAGTTAAGGTCACAGGTATGTAGTTAGAACAAAAGCGTGTAATTTCAAATGGTGAAGGGTTTTAAATTTTTGGCTTTTAGAATACAGTAGTAAGTTTGGAAAAAAATGGAGATTCTTAGGCATTGTCTCTTTCTGTCTTCTTCCTTCTTCTTTATGCTTTCAAGTAGTAGCTTTTAGTTGGATAAAAAAATCCCACAGTGCGAGTCACAAGTATTTGGTTATTGAATCAAAAGTATAAATAAGTATTATTTATTTATTAGACTATTTAACTTTAAAAGACCTTGTAACTAACTAAATTAATCTCCATTTTGCTCGCTTTTAGGTGGTAACTAGAAGTGTTACAGAACTCTCTGTACTTTAAATAAAATTTAATAAACAAACAAGTCCAAACATGAAAAATTTGTCTCCTTCATGTTTTTATTCCTAATTCTAAGTAAAAACAAAAGAAAATAAAAACAAGCCACTTATTAAATAATAGAGTTAATCCATGTACAAGTGGTGTAGGCAGTTTCGTCAACTCCACAGACTTATGGATGCACGGAATATCATGTGCTTACACTATCCAAGGAGAACGATTGGTTCATTTGTAATGAGAGATGGGAGGCTGGAGGTAGCATGGTTGGTCAGATTGTTGCTGGGCTGCCTCTTAGTCAAACTGGCAAAATACCTCAGTAGGCCAGGATGTAGCTTTGTCTCAGTCTAATTCTTCTTTTTAATTGGATTTTCCAGACTTGTCTTCTGAGAAGAGCTTTGTCCTCTCCCCCTGCTTGGCACTGTAGCCTAGAAAGGTCCTAGGAAACCATATCATTCTCAGGTGTGTGATCCAACTCTGCTCTGGAGCATAATTTAGGTTCTGAATAGGCAGAAATTAAACAGTGCTGGAGAAATATTTCCAGGACTTGCTCAAAATTTATGTGAGCAATGTACTATAAAATACATATTTTAATACTTGGTCTATTTACCATTTAGGCCAAGACACATACAAAAAATTTTTTTACTCATTTAAACCCTTGTAGTTTGCCAAAATACCAGATTTATTTCATGTCCCATGTATGGATACCCTTGGGGAACTAGGTAAAGGTACATAAATCAATATGAGAGACCATTATTGCAGAGAAAAGAGTGGTGAGAAACACTGGGCATACAATTGGGACAGTTCTTGGCAGATATTATATTTAATAACAATGTTCTCAGTAGAGAAACATAAGATTTAGCTTCTTGGCCCTGCACACTACATCTCACATAAGTGAAATATTATTAAACCAGATTTCTGTTTTATCGGACTGTAAAGTTCATTCAAACTGAGCATGCTTCTTTTCCTTGCTTGTGACTAGCTAGCTACATATGCCAGCACAGTCTCAGGGCCAATATTTAGTGTGCCATTTTGATGCTTTCATAGAGAGGAGAAACCATATATAATTTACATGAATTCATAGTTTCTACTGCAAGCTGTAAAAAAATATATTCTGGGTTTGATTTTTTTATGGGTGTGTTAGCCAGATTGTAGCAAGGCATATGTGCTATGGATGAAAAGAAAATCACAGCTTGAAAAAAGTCAGCATCTGAGTGGGTTTTATTCCCCCCTCAAAAGTAAACAGTTTTCACAATTAACCCCACTGCTCTGTTTATACATCAGCTAAAATGTGGAGAGTACACACAGTTGTTCTCATTAATTTGTGATAAGCAATAGTGACTTGAAAAAATTACACTATGGTTTATGCATTACAGGGTCTTGAATAAAATGGGAAACATATGCAGAAACAGATTTTCAGTTTTTCTCTCTGACAAAAGAGGTGGGAAGCCATGGAATAAACACATTCAGATTTATCTGTTATATTGCAGTTTCCTCCTTTCTTTCTTGGTGTTCCTTGACAATACAGACCATAAAAGAGATCACATTTCTAAGTTGCCTCTTCCACTTGATAGCAATCAGCAAATATGTTGCAAGGTGAAAAAACTCTGCAGAAAAAAATGTACATAAGATATTTCACTACTACCTCATGGATATAGAAACAAATGAGCCCTCACAATATATCTTGACAGTTGATACGTTATAATAGCCAAGAATTTGCAAACATTAATGACTTTTGCAGGAAATGCCCTGCCTGCAACCCTTTGTCAAATATATATGTCTTTAGGTTTAAAGTAATGCAATGAACATAGGTTTTTAAGTGATACTTTAACAGGGCATTCTGTATTTTTTGTTTTTATTTCAGAAGAAAGGAGAAACATATCACTTGCCTACTCCAATTAGGTGATTTTAAAGTATTAAAATTGTCAATTGATTAGAGAAGTGACCCTGATGACATAAAAAATATGACTGATAAGGTAACATACAGGCAATAAGCTGGAGTCTGATTATGTATTGCTGTGTATCTAAAGCTAGATGCTCTTTATATCTTTATTTTATTGCTCAATGTGAGGTAATTTTCAAAAGTAAGACTCTGATGTACTCAGTGGTCATGAAAATCAGACCAATAATTTGTCACTTCAGTGCTCTGAAGTTTAGATCAGGTTGCATGTTTCTAAAAAATGAGATTAATGGAAAAATTACAAAAGCCACCTGGAAAGTCTGAAGTAGGAAGACAGAATTTTATCTAGACATATGTTGTTACTGCCACAAAACTGAATCTAGTCATCTCCAGAAGTTCATCACTTGATTTTTATTAACCCCACAGAAGTGAAACTTATTTAACAAAAAATAATGATTTACTGGCTAATTCCCCTGCACCTGTCTCCAATATATGTACACATAGTACTACCCTCTGCAAAGCTGTGATATGCCACATACAGTATCTGAGAAACTAGCTTTTCCTTTCAGATTAGTTGAGTCTGAATAGAAATAATCAGGGAGTGAAAACTGTGGCTAAAGCATGTTTTTCCCAAGTACATGCTGGCCTGTCAAGCACTGTCCTTGACTGAGCTCTTCCGCTCATGCCTGCTAATACAACCTGCCCTTGGTGCAGATCCAGAGTGTGTACAATCCTCCAGGGAATTGCCTTCCAAGGTTTATACCCTTGGATCTACTCAGCAGCTGCTGGTGTGAGTGGCAAAACAGGTTTGACTGTAATGAGAGGATATTGGAGCTGAAGCTGAAATATTAAATGCTGAAAAGAGAGAGGTGACTATGGATAAGAATAGTTGCGTGACAAGTAGGCTGGTGATACCTTCCCTGCCTTCTCTCAGCTCAAGCAATTCAGCCAAAGTTCCAAGCCAGCATGAGGCTCTAGCATTAGCTAGACTGCTCACCTTGCACAGAGCTCACACCCAGGTAAGCTGAAGTAGAAATGAAGATCAGGTCAATAATATTTTTTGTTCAACCCTAACAGTTAAGAAACCCATTGTGAATTAAATTCTCCAGAAACAAAGAGGTAAAGATAGCATTAGTTGTAATGATGAAGAGAGTTTTCCATCAAAAATAATATTAATCTGAAATGTATTTCTCATAATAGCAGTTTCTGAAGTAATAGAAGTTTTTCATTGTTTCCAGTTAAGCTTAGGCAAAAGACACAATGCAGCTACTTCAGTCCCTGGAAAAGTACCAAAGACCACACAAAAGCAAAAAATCAATGGCATGTTTTTAAAACAGGCTTCAGGAAGATGTAAATGTATAGAAGAGTTACTGGCAAATGGAAAAAGCATCTAAGAGTTTCAGGCACTGTCTCTGACAAGACCTCTAAGCAGGATCTGAAATCAAAACTTCGTTAAAGACTCTTTGAAGATTTAAATATAAACTTTGATAAAACAGTTAAAAATTGTTGATATGTGTGTCAGCACAGACTCTTTAAAGTAGGTCAATAATGCTTTGATACACTGCACACAATTGCAAATACAAAAGACCTCAAGAGGACAGAGGTAGAAGGATCTGGGCAGTTCAGAGATGGCATCCAGAAAATCCTATCCAAAGAGCTTCATGCACAAGCCAAACATTTGGCACACAGTGCAAAATTATATTTCTTATCTGGAATGAGTGAGTGGTCCAGTCAAGACACAGACATTGGCTCTGGCATTGTTATCTTAGGAATAACCCATAGCAAAACCAGGCAGTATTGCAGTAGGAGTGATGACTGATGTCTCAGCATAAAACAACTTACATGCTCATACCTTTAAGTTTCAGGTCCTACAAGGTAGAACAGTTCACAAACTGGGGCCCTAACATTATATGAAAAACAGTAGGTAACAAAACGGGGAAACAATAATCCTAAAAAAATTGATCAAACACATAATGAATTTGATTTTTTTCTTTTTTGTTTTCTATACCCCAGACAAAAATGCAACATTTGAAAATAGATTTTTGGAAGAGATACAGAGACTTCAGATATGCATTCCAGTGTCTGGGCAGAGTATAAAAGTTGAAAGCTAGAACACCAATATCAGTACAGTAAAAAACTTGTTTGAGTTCAGATGAAATCTGGATAATGATTTCTAGATATAAAGTTGAATGTCAGACACAACAGAAAGCACCTGAAGTGACTAGTCAGAGATGTCAGGGACAGTGCATTCTGAAACCTTAATATTGTTGTAAGGGGTCTTTCTTGGAACTGGGTGAGATCTCTGGGTAGAAAAATAGGTTTTAATGGAAAATAGTGGAAAAGAGCACATGAAACTTAGGTGGAGGTAAAAGAAATGTAAGAGAAGGTCCAGGGATATTTTAGGTTGTCCTTAGAGGAACATTAGGAAAACTTTTATTTCGTATGCAAAGCTGTAGGACAAGTTGAGAGAAAAAGCACATTTAGGTAGTGAATTTGGAATAGATTAATTTATTTTGCCTTTGACAAAGTTTTCTAGTTTTTTACATTGTTACTTAAAAAAAACCCCAAAACCTAGAGCACTCCAGGTGTTCCACCAAGGCAGGTGAGTGTTGCATGGTTTAAAGTTTTAATCAATCTCTTTCTAAAGCTGCTAGAAAATTAAAATTCTAACTGCAAAGATTGAGCTTCTGAATAAAGATAGGTAAGCTATTTATTCAGAGCTAGGCAGTGTAATTCTTGGGGTCCTTTATATTACTAAAGCCATATGTGAAGCTTACTACTCATTGTCTTAATGTATTTCAAAATTTCTAATCAGAGTTTGAGTTACTGAACCATCCCTTATATCTGCTATTTAAATTCTCTTGAAGATACAAAAACAAAAAAATAGAGGCTACTACATATTTCATCAATTCAACGGAACCAATATTTCTGGTAGGGTTAATGTTGAAACAACTATTTTAATTAGATACTTTTAACCTCTTCAATATCTTTAAACTGTCACTTAGCTTTAACAGTTTAACAGTCTCAACTTTATCAAGCAAGATAGAAAGAGAAGGTATGTTTTTAAATTAGCTTTAAAGTAGTCTCTTTGCAGGAATAGCAATACATGTATTTTGGCTGACTGTTCTCAGGTAATAAGAAAGCAAATGAATGGAAAGGTTCATGCCAATAGATTCCAGTTAATTACATTCAAGCCCTCTTAAAAATATATATTATTATATTTGTATTTCTAAATAAAGCAATAGATCCTATAACCACTACTAGAATGAATAACAGAGCTAATTTTCTTGGAAACAGCAGTCAGAATGAAAGTACATTCATCTGTATCATATATTTCTGTTACTGGACTTACTTAACATGTATCTAATCTTAATTTTGTCAGATACAGACTAGAATTTCAAAATATAATGCACTTAAACTAATTAAAATATAAAAATCTATAACAGAGGAGAAAGTTCATATTTTAGTTATATATTCAAAAATAAGGATTGGTCATCTTTTTAAAATAAATTATTCTTAAGCAAACAAGTCATATAGATGTTGTTTATCTTAACAAATTACATTTACAGTAAAAAACATCCTTTTTTACTTGCTTTTGGTCACTCAAAAATATTAAGAGCTTGAATAATAAAATGTAATTTTGCATGTTGATGGATTTCTTGTTATTTAAATGAAGGATAGAGGAGAAAGTAGCATCCATTAATGTGTATGAGTGTAAATATTGGCAATGTAATTTCCCTTCTGTAATTTTCCAAAGTAAAGGTCTTTACTGAAGGATGTTAACTTCAAGACTAAAAAGGGGTTTAAAGCATTATTTATCAAAATTGTCATTTGTTACTTGTTCATCTTATACTTGCTGAAAATAACCTGATAATATTAATGGCTTCCTTTTCTGAGTTTAAGTCATATTGGTTTGATAGTCCTCCAGCTAAAACCACTAGGAGGGTTTTCTGCTGTCTTCTTTGAGACTCAGATTGTTCAACTCATATTTAAGCTACAAGTGAACATTATTTAAATTGCAGTGCTTGCCTGAAGCCTGTATAATGTATCAGGTTTGGTTATACTCTGAAAATATGAAATTCATTGGCTGAAAATTCTGTCACAATTGTCAAATTAATCACTTGCGTAAGAGTACTGCCCTCCAGAGACAAATGTGAAAGATCTCACAGGCAACTGTTTGCACAGTAAAATGCCATGTTTTTTGAATTGCTTCTTTTACAGAAGTGGTGGAATGCTTTTATCTGATCTTATCACTTCAGCTAGCATCCACCCATTCTCTTCACCTCCTTCTTTCCTCTCACCAGTATTTTCAAATGGAGAGAAATAAAGATTGAATTATTAAAATGTACTTTTCTGTCTTTAAAAAAAAAAAAAAACAAACCAAAAAAAAACCCGAGAAATTTGAGCTTCTGCTTGATATTTGCAGAATTTATAAACCCTATAGGTATGCTAGCCAGGTTGTCACTATCCGAGGCAGCAATCACAAAGAGAGAAACTCTGAAACCGTTCCCAGCTGTGTCTCTCCTGGGACAGTGTTAACTGAAATACTGTTACTCTGCTTCTCCTCTAGCTCATCAGCAGCTTTACAGAGGCAGTAGTAGACTTAGAAATTATTACCTCTTTTAGAGCGCTGTGACTACATGCTGCTTGTACTAACATGGCCCAGTGCAATCAGAATGTGTTAATTTTGTACTCAAAAAAGAGATTAAGATGGGGTCAAGGATACTGGAAACTATCAGTACCCAGCTGCTATTGTGAGAATATGATTAACACCTCAGAATTAGGGGGGAGCTCTTGGACAGTTTTGTCTTTCCATTTTTGTTACTGGTGGTTTGGAGATTATATGTCTCAATTTTTCTTTAAAAGAGAACTCTTTAAAGAAAGAATGTTACATATTCAGCATCATGAGGGTATTCTTGAGCAAAACAGCACCTTTCCATGCTCATAAAATGTTGCTAATGAATACTTTCCCAAAAGTGTGTGTAATCTGTATCCTTGTAGGAAGCAACAAATACTGCAATATTTACCTACAGAATAAATTAAGTACCGGTTTATTTTCTTGCAATGTGAAATAACAAAAAAAATTATTTCATTAAAACTTGGGGTTTAGATATGAGCAAACACCTCATACATCAGGGAATTAGGATTTTGAGCACCACTGAACACTCAGGTGATGAAATCATCACTTTTGATCTCATTCATGATAAATAGCTAATATTCATTTAATGTTGAAGTAAAAAGCACCACCAGTAGCTCAACACTCATGATTTCTCTGACTGAGATAGTGCTCAGAAAGAAATTGTAATCCACTTACTTCTTTTATTAGTAAAATAATTGCTGACAGTAAATGCTGTCATAAAACAGGTAGTGTTGGGCAATTTCAGTTGAAATTATTGAGACAAAAAAAAAATCCAACAATAAATTCTAAGTGAATTTTATATTCTTTGTTCATTCTCTTTCACTGCTCTACTGGTATTAAAAATATTCTCACTGTTTTCTAAAGCATTTTGCACTCTTCAATGTGTTGTGGCATACCCTCCTAATTCTCAGTTAAGCACATTGTATAACTGATACATTTGTGTTATGTAACTATTAAGCATCATACAGGTCTTAATTTTTTATATGGAAAATGCTAGGAGAAGGAGAAATTATATTAACTTAACCAATTTCAACAATGTAATTTATTAATTCTCATCATAGTTCCCTGGTACTCCCTGTTACTTTAGTCATACTCCATGCACATTTTATTAGCCTTGACAAAATGTATGAAAATGGTAGCATAGCTTTTCCAGGAGATTTCTTTGCTTGTCTTCACCTTGCTTCTTGGCAAATGCCTTACCACGATCAAGCTTGGCTTATGAATTTGAGTTTCTGCGTTTTGCAGAGTGAGAAGTTTTCTCCAAATATATTCAAAAATTTTTCTGGAGTGCAGGCTATTTATCTAATAACCTTCT